>JBBPSM010000006.1:0-35496 GCA_038093595.1 Butyriboletus regius
TCCTCCTGTACGGACTTGTTGTATGCCTCTGATAGCGTGAGCATTTTCTGCGGCGCATACACTTCATCCCAGTTTCACACAAGTCTCTGATCGGAACTAACCTTGATAGCACCCTCATTGTTCTCCTTGTGGGAACAGAAATCTTTAAGCTTTAGACCCTCTGTCCAGTTTCGCTTATGTAAATTCATCAGCATCGCTTGCTCCAGCTCGGTCTTGCGGTAATTGACAACGATAGAGTAATAGTGGCGGTTCAATCCATGAACCAGTGCCTGGATCGAAGGCTTGTTGATGTGTCCAATGTTGGATGTTGTTTGTCGTGGCTCCCGACCCGCAAGCACGGTCTGGGGGTTGATGAGACGGAAGGCATCAATGACTACCTTGCCTTTCACAGACTGGATGGGATCAATAACCACCGCAACGCAGCGGTTTTGCATTTGTTCAAACGACTAGGGCAAAACGTGAGTTCGTGCATGGCCAATCAATGACAATTTTACTTGTTGTGTGTTGATGTCGACACTCGATAGCCAGCATCCAAACCCTGGGTGTGAATGATACCACCCGACAACCATCTCAGGTCTGATGCACACGGATTCAATGACCGCGAAAGCAGGCACTCAGCGAGGGTTGCTCACCGGCCAGTCTGCTTCAGCATATCGACCATCTTTGTTTGAAAGACATGATCTACAGATTCGACGGTAACCGTCGTGCCTGATTGAGGCATGGCGAAGACGTCGATGACTTGCACCGTGAACTCGTCGACGAATTCTCCGAGCATGAGGCCCATGACCTCCATGGGCACACCAGCACGTCCATGCTTCAGCATCTTCACGAGAATCAGCTTTTACATATGAGTGAATTGGTCGCTGCGCACCTTCAACAGCGCCAACGATGATATATGAATGACTTCGCCACTGTCGTGTCTACATGAGCGCAGTGCGTCAGGGGTGTTGAAACGACTCACTTGTCCGGAAGAGTAGCGTCGACTGGGCCGCGCATGTTGGCCCTGAGCTGGTTTCCAATGAGGTTTCCTAGGTCATCCATGGTCGCTGCGTGCTGATAAGTTTCGTGAGTAGTACTTACGCGTCTGTCTGGTTGTGCCTTGTTAGGCAAGACCCTCTAAATCAAACATGTGCAAACACCTCCTTGCAAAAGCTGGATGCTACGAATATCGCAGGGCTGACTATGCCCACCAGCGAGCTCTCTGATGCTCTTAACCCATATTATGCCCAGCCGCGATTCAGGCCAACCCAGCTCTCGGGGAGCCAACCACCACCACCTGCCCCACAACCGGCTGTACCGCAGCACGCCCCGCATCATAGTGAACTCGAACTCGCTATCTCCGAATCACCTGCCGCGCCACCTACCCCACCAATGTAAGCAACCAGCGTATGCATCTCCTGCACACTTGACTCGGTGTACCACAGCGGCCACATTCCTGTACGTTCCACCAACCCACACAGGGGTGGAATCCATGCGGTGCAAGAACTCTTGCGCTTCCTGGCTTCAACGAGGGAAGCACAAGAAATAGAGCGCAAGCGGAGGATTGCTTGGGAACAAGAGCAAGAAGCCAAATACAGACTTCGGCAGGCGGAAATGGAACGTCGTATGCTCGAGATGCAGCAAGAGATCACTGCACTGAAAGCGCGTGTGGCATTCAGTAGCCCCACATCCTCGTCATCGGTTGGAGCTTCTGTGAATGTTCAAAGTAACCCTGCGCTGTCACAACGTTCGCATCTCGAGTATACTTCGCTCGTTACCTCGCCGCAACAGCCAACTCCTAGTACCTCCCCCACTCTATCGCATCCCTCGACTCCTGCGGCACTCACCTCTCCAGCAGCGGGTCAACCTGTTGCTGGGCCGTCGACAGATCCTGGACTCGATTCCGCGGAAGCATCGACTTGTGCTTCTTATCTCCCGTCGCCGTTACTACCACCTACTCGTTTTGTCAATGTAAACCCTTCGTCGTCTCTTCGAAACGTAAAGGGATATTCCACAGCAGGATCGGACACCGAGGAAGAGCTGCATACCGATGGGGACTCACCACCACCACCTCAGTATCGTGTGCGTCGGAAAAATCACCACGACACACGTTGTCTCACCATTCAGGTAATTCCGTCTCGGTTTCGGTTGATGATTATGTCGTTGCTCAAGCTGTATACATTATCAAGCACGCTATGCGCAATCACTTGTTGCGTGTTATGATGCTTGAAACGGACAAAGACTTGCCAGACAGTCATGTAGAAGGCACACCGCTGGAACCCGACGAACCTGTCCGATTTGTATGGGATAAGACGCCGAGGCAGTCGGTGCATAACGGACGCATGAAAGAGCGAGTCCTCAAAGACCTCAAAGCGAATCGAAAATTGTATAAGCACGTCCCGGACAAGGACTTTGGAAAGAAAACGTTGGATTCGGTATTCGATCAGGCATTTGTGACGTTTCGACAGAAATTCAAAGCACAGAGGGATGACACTGCCGCACGGGCTCACAAACAACGCGAAGACATCAAGGCACAGCGTGCCCGTCGACTCAGTCGACGCAAAGTGGTATGATTGCGCAACTACTAGGGATGGACCGACGATGTCGCTCACAAAGTATCTGTTTTGCAAGAAACTTGGGAACCGCTCAGATGCACGTAACAAAATGGCGGTGTTTGAGCACGTTACGTTTGACGGGGCACTGCAAATTGAATGCATGTCGTCAGAGGAGTCTGAGGTCGAAGAAGACACTGCCACGAGCACACGGACGACGTTCTTCCGAATACGAGGCTTTCCGTGGCGGAGCATCCGCCTGCAGCGGTTTTTCGACGCATTAGACGAAGAAGACAAGGCGGACAACACACAACGGCCCCGACGAGGGGTGGGTCGGAGGGAGCGGGTTCCGGGTCCGGCGAAGGAAGGGATACTCGTACCGCCAAAGGGTGTTGCTAGTTGGATGATCAGCAAGCGATGGATGCGGATGATGGAGGGGTCGCATGCGGAGATCGTTGGTATGGTCAAGGAGATTGTCATGGATTCCGCTGGGATGGAGGTTGGCGTTCTTGGGGAGGAGAGCGAGGAGGAGTGGACCGTATGAAAAGTTCCCACGATGATATAACATGAAGACACAAAGTTACAGTAATGCCACTTGGACTTGTTTTTTTCATTGATGCACTACTTCGCTCCCCATCACGTGTCGCTTGTCGCTGCCTGCTACCCTCCTTCGTCCGCTCTCCCCTCCGCAGGCCCAGAGTATCGTCCAAATGCTCAGGAGCTCTCTCGTCTGACCTACTATGCAACTAACCGTCCAGGAAAGATCCACAAGCTCGGTCTCGAACTCGAGAAGCACACCAGAACTGAGTGCAACAAGGCACTCGCAGGCAACTCACGTGCACGAGCGTGAGCGTTCATGATAGTCCCCTCTCCAGTCCCTCACCTCTTTGCAGCTCCCTCCTTATCACTCTTGCCATCCTCCGCGCCTTGGCCATCGAATGTCGCCGCGACATTTCCCTCCTTTCTCCCTCTCTCCTTTCCTGTCTCAAGATCACCATGGACCTTGTCTCTTCTGACTTGGAGATTTCTGCTCGTGCAGCAAGCGTTGTGTGTATCTCCCCGCCGTCCCGGCCCCACCACCCCTGACGGTTTATAGCTCACTGCCTGGTGCACGTATACCGGTGGCCATTCCATTGGCGTAGATCCCCAAATGACCCAGAATTATCTCGTGGTACTCGGTCACTTCGCGAAACAGTCCACCGCCGAGATAAAATCCGTCGATTACGAGTTAAGAAACAGGTAATTTCGTCCCCATTCATTCCCGTTCCCAACTCCAATCCAATCTCCAGGACACGTCTGGTTGGCCTCGCTGCAATCACCGGCGTGGTGAACTCGGAAGCTTTATATTTCTCTTCCACCCAGTTCAAGTCACAGGTCTCCCGGATCATCCACGCTCTCCTGTCCCATGTCTTGCAAGCAGATCTCAAGTCCCTCGATGAATGGTGCGTTGCTTGTGCATGGCAAGTACCATATGGCTTACTCCCCACAATCTGTAGTGCCTTGGCCATCAAGGACAATACACCATCAGTCTACATGGCTGAATTTCGTGCCCGTCCCCTTGATCAAAGGAGGGCTGCATCTATTCATGTTCACGTGGATGGTGAATCTGGTCCTTCCTCTGCGGACGTCCTCATAGCATCCCTCCGTGCCTTCTCCTTGCTTTTGCGGCACTCCATTGCTCCACAAATTGGCCTTATATTACAGGCAGCATTTGAGACCATGGATGACCAACAGCTCTGGAACAAGGTCGATCAATCCTGCTGGTTTGTTCGAAAAGCATGCGAATGGACACAGTACCAATATCGATATGCTGTTCCATCCCGGCTAGTCGAGCGACTGCTCGAGACACACGATACCCCGGTCTCCACTACTCAACAGAGAACATTGTCAAAGATGGTCACAACAGTCTTCACTTCACCAATCCCTTTAGTCAACCTCTCGACCTCAGACATTGTATCTAACCTCATTACACTGGTCCTTCGCAGAGTCTCAGTCAATCCTGACGACGACTTACTTCCTTTGTTGGTGGAGAGCATTCGCTCCCTCGGCACTCATGTCTACTACTCTGACCAGATCCAGGATCTGGCTAGCGAACTCATCAGTCGTCTTGTGTCGGTCGAGGTTCATGGTTTGCCATTCCTAGAGAGAGACGATAACAGGCGGCGGTCACAAGCAATCAGATCCTTGTTGGCTGGGCTTTCTGGTCTTATTCTAGTCGCTGGCGCGGCAAGGAAAGAAGACCATGATAAGAGCATGACGTCTCCTGAGCCTTCATTCTTACTGGGCAGTGCTACTTCGTCGCCAAGTCCCCAGGCACCGCAGCGGAGGAAGGTATCTGGAGAGATATGGTATGAAACACTGAGTCTTCTGTGTGATGGTGATTATGCAGTGCGAAGTGACTACGCTCATACGTTGGTCACATACTTGCGCCAAGAAATCGCGAAACCCGGTGACTCGGGCGGTATTAAACGTTCAAGGCAAACAACGGAAGAAAGTTCCCCTATCCAGGTGAACAACATCAGCCTACTGCTTTTCGGCGATCCTGGCACTCGGTCCTTACACGCTACCCATGCTTATCTATTCATGCTGGCTACCTCGTCTTCGCTCGGGTCGGTCACCGACCCTGCTCCATCTCCAGCTTACTCGTTAAATGGCGACCTCGCATCAGCAGGGGTCTCTTCTACAATTCCAAGCACCGACCCACCTGGGCAAAGCTTGGAAATCGCAGAGATACAGCTATCTCGACCCTCTTCCTCCCGCCGTTCTGCGGGTACCGTCACGCGGTCGCGGAAAGCTTCCACCACCCATAGGCTACTAGAATGTACTCAGAAGGTTTCGTCCGCAAGCGTCGCCTCCTTATCGGATCATGCGCTCATTCTCCATGTTCTCACTGCCATCCACGAAGAAGTTCCCATCCGGGGCCTGTTAACTGGAATTCCTATGCTCCTCTCACTAGATACGGCTTCCCAGATAAACGATGAGTCGGATCTTTCCACTCGACAACGTGCTAAAGCGGTGAAGGAAGTTATTGCACGTGTCTGGCTTATTATTGGTCAAGTGTGGGAGTGCGCTGAGCTGATAAAACTCGCAGAAAGTGTAAGGGCGGCGCAAAGCTTTTCTACTTTAGTGCTGATACATTGGGTCTCATACAGGCACTTGCTTCATCGCATGGTTCTTCAGCTCTTCCCCAAGTGGCAGCATTTATCCCAGGTGTTTTACGCCCACCAGAAGAGCAGGTTATGTTCCCTCCGGTTACGGAATCAGAGATGGTGGCTGAATGGTCGCATGTGAACGCTGAGGAAGCCCTCTCGCTGATCGTTTCCAGCAAAAACGTTCAGGAGGCAACCGGCTTGGATCGGCAAGGCTTGCTCCGCAGGTTGACTACCCAATGGTCTGCAGAAGCCGCCCTCAAGGACTGTGAGCTTCGAGAACCCTCCCACATATTTATAAAACAACTGATTCCGCATTAGCCCTCGACCGACCTAATACACACCGGCCCCTGACGGAGAATGGATCTCCGTTACTTAAGCTGTCACCTGCACTGATGGCCATTGAGAACCTTTCCCTTCAGAGCCTGACCAGATCTGTGCGTGGCGTTGGGGTCACCGACCTGAGGGAGGCTTTAGAAGGGCGAGCAGGAGCTTCTAACCCGACCCTCGTCCGTCCCCCCTCGGTGTCAACACTTGATCATGCGTTATCATTTGATTTTCAAACACCCCGGCTAGCTCTGACGAAGCCGAAGCCTAGGTTCAAGAAGCGGGCAGTGACGGCTGGATCGGGTGAAGTGCGGGATGTCTTGAACAAGCTTGGAATAGGAAAGCCCAATGGCACCACCAATTTGTTAAAAACATCTTTCTCGTCTAGGTAAGTTTTCAGTATTTGACATTCTTCACTACTAATCACCGTGATCTGCCCCATTGAAAAAGCTCCAAGCCCACCACACTTTCATCAGGTCCTTGAAATTGCATCTAACATTCCTTAATTCCTTTGCACCAATTCGCTTGAACATCTATTATTTTACCGTTGAGAGTATCTTTCGCTAATTATATCGGATCCTCGCAAAACGGACACCATGCATCAACTTCCACTCCAAGGACACAAAACTAGCAGTAGCATATTTATCACGCGGGCTGTCTCGTTTTACCCGCAGAAATGATAATTCTTCGAGCTCCCTCTTCCTTTTGTGTCCAAAAGCTGAGCTCACCCTGAGCTTTGGGGTGGGATGTGAGACGCGTCCCCTTCTACCGTAGACGTGTTTGTACACTGCGCGCTGGACATTGCAGAGGTGACTTACTATTAGACCTTGCAGGAGTACCTCATAGATGGAGGACTGCTTGGTAGCCCTTGCGACTGGGTCCGTGATCTGTTCCGTGTGTCGGAGAATGAGCTTGTTCAACTCCTGTTGAAGCCGAAAAAGGCTACACAAAAGTCAATCCAAAGGGTAGATGTACATGACACCAGAAGCGCACTTGCTGAATATCATGGTCTCTTCACTCTGTTCCGTCAGCAAGACCAGCGACTGGAACAAGCCGATGTAGTGTTTGCAAATCTGCAGACGGTCGGATGAGTTGGCAGTAGGTAAGCGCTTCGATACGTACGTTCAGCACCAACGTGTCAGTCGTCGCAGTAGCCTTGCTGAAGTAGCCGCCAGGACGTTCCGACAATTTCTTGAGCGAATCGCAGTGCTCCGAAACGACTTTTTGGAATACAGGCCAAAGTTGCAGGCGCATAGTGAAGAAGAAGGTCTCCAGAGGTGAACACTGGCGTTTCTCGACCTCTGCGGTGACGGCTTCCGTCAATCGAACCATAATCAGGAGGGGAGTCGGTGGCGGTGGTGGTTCGATGATGGAACCCAAGAATGTCTAAATAAATGAAAAATAAACTGTTAAATCCATTTTCGCGGCTCTGACGCCCATGACCTGCCTTGGTATACTCTAGAACAGGGTCAAAAATCTTCTTCCAGGTCATAGTAAGCTCCGTTCGTTCAGCCTTGTCCATGGTAGCGAGACGGCAGAGTCCTTGGGGTTCAATAACTTCAGCATTCGGGACGGGTGTCCTCGCTTCTGAATTAGCCGTAGAATCGTTGTCGTCAACCTCTTTACGATCGTGAGGTTCCGATGGGACAGGGAGTTGTCCGGCTTCCAGCTCTCTAGCAGAGGATGGGGGTCCCAAGGGCTCAACGAAGAAGAATGATGCAACAAATGAATATTCTGCTGTCGCATTATCCATCAGAACCAAGAAAAGGGATCTCAGGATGGCTTCAAGCGGCTCTTTCTTGTGATGAAACTTAGCTCGTACATCAATGGACAGAGTCGACGCACTTACATGAGCTTTATCGTCAGCCTGATACGCAAGTATGACACCCGGTCCTTCTAACTTTGCGTAGGTCAAGCGCTCAAAGTCAACGCGAACACCGTCATTCTCTACTGACATTGTTGCGATACTCTCGAACCTCTCAGTAACCCGAGCCTGAAGACCATCAATCACGGATGGACGACTGATAATCACGAAAGCTTACCCTCAGCCAACCGAGGCTGCGGATATATCGTCGAAACGCAGTCTCATAGTATGTGCGAGCGGCAGCGGTATACGATTCTTGTATCTCCTTTGCCACGGGTTCAGCTTGACGTTTCAAAAAACCGAACAGGGCACGATATTTGAGAAACCCAGCAGACTGCAACACTTGCATATTGGTCGTCACGCTATTCTTTATCGCATTCAACAGCGCAAGGAAGAAGGCGCGAAGTTTTGTCGCTGTCTTAGGGAATTGTGTGGGTACTTCTTTCAAAGATGGGATGGAAAAGAACATACGACTATCCGGAGAGCCTCCATAACATCCGTTAGTTCTCTCGCAGCCCTGACGCGTGACCGTGCACGTAGGGTGTCGAGCCGCCTTTCAAAGTCAGCAACCACCGGTATCCACGCCTCCCCAACTTCGGTGTCGAGTAGTGTAGTAGCTAGTGTGGGTGGGATGGTCAAGTCAGATATGAGACTTGACAAGGGCTTCTCGATTCTCTGTACGCAAGTTTACGAACGGATCGAACGCAAGGAGAGACTCCGCACCCGACGGCTCTTGAGTCTGTTGTCAATGTTGGTACTACGCCCTTGGAGGTCAGATATTTGACCAGATACGGCCGACAGGTCCCTCTGGAAGGTGGATAGGAATGACTCTAATGAATCCAAGATGTGGACACTGGTCTGCTATACGCATCAGGTACACGACAACATTCATGGCAGTTGACCCACCTCGACTTCATCATGGAACTCGACGAATTCCTTGGCGCGAGAACGGACTTGAGCATGTGTCATGAGCTGCAAAGGTGGTATTCTGGGTGTACTCACAAGAGGGCTTGGAGACATCCTCGTCCTCGGCATGGTTGTGCAATACTGTCGTCTGGTAGGTCAATAACCCTTGGTGGAAGGTTGGAACGCTGACCGTTGGGTGAAGCCATTCTAGCAGTGGTTTGAAGATAGTACCGAGTTGGCAGGATAGCAGTGGCGGTGCAACCGCATGAGTTGTGATGCGACGCGGCTGGCCATCGTCAGCCGCAACCATGTTGCAGTCCGAGCTCAGAACAAGCCATGTCACTATACCAGACTCATCAACCAGTCCTCAAGGACACCGTGTTCCCATTGATCATGGCTCTTAGCTTCAGGACCGCTCGTAAGCTGTGGATGGGTAAGCCAATCTTCGTCCGACGATCCTTGGGACTAGTGATTCCGACTTGCCAGGCGTGGTTGCATTATCATCCCTTACGTGCATCTTCCTTGCCGTCGTACTCTGGGTTCATGGCTACAGCAAGTCCAACAACTTTGGTGCCCTGATAGCTATCCCTTGTTTCACATTCGTGGGCGCAATCTGGACGTGAGTACCTCGCCCAACACTCCCTGTCGTCTCCTTCGTCTACATATTCCTGAAAAAGGATTCTCAAGAAGATGTTATTCTCCCCACAAATCGTCTGTATCGAGGCAACATGGGTTTTCACCCTCCTTCCATTTCAGATACGCAAGTATGGCGCAACCTGGTACGGTGCACTGCTAATCATCTCCCTCGCAGTGCTTGGTCTCTTCGCATTTGAATCCGATAGTGCACTTCGCTCCCGCTTCACTGCCGTTTACGAAGCCCTAGTGGCGCTGATCTGGACCAATGCTGCGCTAGGTATCCCTGGAATACCAACCAATCAATCACAAGTCAACTGAAACTCCTCCAAGTCTTCATATATACAGCAGGGATCATTTTACTGGCGCTTCTCACGCAATTCACCTGCGACCAAGAGATATGGGCACGCGACATCGACTCCAGCCCGTGTCCATTCCCCTTTCCAGTTTTGCTCGTTTACGCATTCCCATTCGCTGCCAAGTATTTTCGTGGAACCGTAGCAGAATCTCGGGAAGGTGCGCCTGCTGCCGCCATCGACTACTGCCTCCCAGGTTGCCCTTGCCATACTAAACCGACCGAGGCACCCGGTTTAGGAGTTGAGAGTGCGGACTACACGGAAGTCACACAATCATCCATCCCGATCCGCGTACCAACCGTGATGGAGAGGTACAATGCGATTCGTGTTACACTAGGCTATGTGGCTCGATGATGTTGCGATTCTTTGGGTAAATAGTCTGCTTAACTGATATCCAAGACGAGGAACAACAGCAGATTGAGCACCAGAATTAGAGGGGGGAGAGGGTAAGATCTTTCAAGGCAACTGTAAAGAAATATATCCGCAATCTACCATTAACCGGCAAGTTCTGTCTGAAGCTGCTTGAGTACTGTAGGGTCTGTTTTGTCGAGGTAATTGAGTTTGAATATGTGCGCGCCTCCACAAGCCCTCTCTGCTTCTTGCAGCGCACTTGCAACAGACGTCGTGAGCTGAAGAGTCCGTACCGGATCGTGCTCGTACAGCTATAAATTACTGAGCGATGTCAATACACAACACACAAGATAGATGTACCAATTTGCGACGGTCGTGCTCCAGGGTCCCTTGAGACTCGGCGTAATACGATGGTGGGACATTGTCTACATCCCAATAGAGATTGAGGCCACTAATGGATGCATTTAATTAGGCGGCACCAGTGACATTTGTTAAGAACTGACCCGTCCTCGCCATCGTGAGTGTGATTGCGACTTTCCCTCACTTCATAGAGGACGTCTGTCCAAAGGTTGAAGATCTCATTTGGCACGCGCTCGAGTACCTCGGGGAGACCAGTTGAGACGAGAGACGCAATCCCGAGAGCAAGAAGTTTACGGTGCCGTGGCTCCGACATGTGGTCGAACTGACAGTTGGAAAAATATAAATCGAAGTGCAACAAGAGAGATGGCATCAGATACCTGTCTCCAAAACTGATCCAAGATAACTTCCCAGACCTTTTCTTCGTGTACATTTTCAACTTGGGCCGCGGCAGACACGAGACGAACAAACATCTCGCGATCTGTCAACGTGATACGGGCAAGGACAAAGACACACTCTGTCAGCATAGTTGAGGAACTCTGTCGCATGGCTGAATATTATACAACCGAACACAGAAACGAATCCCTACTTCATCGTCGCTGAGAATTTTTACAACATGATTGAAGAAGCCGGATCTGTGCACTGGTTCCCCCCACAGTGACGAGGGAGCCAATTGGATCATGAAATTCACGCAGTTTAAAACACCTCTTTGATTTGTCTGGAAGGCTTGGCCAAGCATGACACTCATGACTGCATTCATGAGGTCCAACGAAAAGTTCTGCAGCAATTATCGGTGATGAGAGACAAGGGTATTTTACTGGCATACCTGCAGGACAATGATTGCATCCGCGAAGAGATAGGATTCAACAATAAATGTGATCTTCCCTAGCAGATCCAAGTTACTTGCGAGTAATGTCATAGCGAGAGGGAATAGTTGGAGGAGGTTCGAGGCAGAAGTACTTTGGAGGGTCGTAGAGTTTCGGAGTGTAGCAAGCCAAAGGTTGACGCCATCCTCGTCCAGATTGATGGCCACCTTTACGTGGAATTGAGTGGTTTAAGTGGGATCACCATGAAGACTCACGCCAGGCGACAAGCTGTCTTGAACCAAGGGAATCACAAGCGGTACGAGAGAAGCGGAGTATTCTTTGGATGACTACAGTGCCTTCAATAAAGAATACTGGATCATGCAACAACGAACGTACTATGATCAAGCTTTTCACAACCTCAAGGAGCCGTGCCTTGAATAACCACTCTTCCCCAGCAGCACTCCCTGAGAACACGTAGTCAGCTAGAGTCACCAACCAGCAAGGTGTACGCACATAAAGTCGGGATCGCTTCTGCGATAATTTGTATATGCGGGACAATTTGTTGGTCAGCACGTTTAATAACCACATTCAAGCTCCTTGTAAGTCGTTGTTTCATCTCTACTGTGTCTGCTTCACTCATCAGCTTCATCAGCTCCGTGACGATAGCAGGCAAGAAAGGAGCAAAGACAGCTCTGTCAAAATTGATAGTCTAGTAGGTCTCAGATTGTGGTCATTGACTGGTTATGAATTTACTCACATCTACACATTCGCGTAATGCATTAGCAGCGGTGAGCCGAACAACAGCATCCGAGCCAACACTCCTGTCTTGTAACAGATGGACGAGAATTTCCCAGATAATAGGATCTGACGCTGGTGCACAAGTATCACCGATCCATTTGCCAATCAACCATGCAATACGACGCTTGATAATTGGGAAGCTGAATCGTTGTCAGATGCCGCGAAGTGAATTCAAATTCATTAAGTCTTACTTGGGATTTGTCTCTCTTGCTTCGATGATAAGTTTGTGACGCATCCATTCATTGAAAGGGATGACATCATGAAGTCTAGCAGCGCATCTTCCTATCGCACAATATAGCGCTTCTTTTTGAACGACGCTCGCTAAATCCGTGGTTGGTTGCTCTACGCCAGGAGGGTAAACAAGTGCTACATAGAAACAACTTGAAGCTGAAAGGCTCACCAATCATAGCTTTGAACGTGGATTCCATTAAAGGGACAACATAGTCCCGATATTGTGCCGCGAGCGTCATGAGGACGCGTTCTCCACAGGGCTACACTATTTAACATAGATGGAAACCATGGAATACGAGAACATACGCGAAGCTCATATTCCCAGTGTTCATTTTCTTTGTCTTCTTCGTTAACCCATTCTTCAGGATCAGCCATCCAGCCCTCGAGATCGGATGGATTGAGAGGAATGAAACGTGTGACAAGCAACCGGACTGAATCTTCGACAAACTCTTGTGACAGCGCTGTAGATAGGATGTCAATGAAGAATGCGTCATCTCACTGATTGTCCGTACTGGTCTTAGTAATTGGACCACCCTTTCGGAAAGGGGTCCATTTGGCAAGATTTTCTTTAAAAAGGACCATTGCTTGGACAAGGAATCGGACTGGATAGACAGCAGCAGGTGAATCTAATGTCAAACAAATGAGTTGAATCTATGAATTCTTTCCGACGGATCTCTCGTACCTTGAACCATGTCTGTCGAGCGATGGTTGGTAGCTTCTACAACCTTTGACCAGTAGTACAAAACCATGTCATTACACGTTGGGAGTTCGATAAACTTTGCGGTATCAAGTTGTTGTAGCCTTCTGAAGAATTTGCCAAAAAGACGGATGTGATGTGTTAATCGATCGACGGAGAGGGTCGTGATCGGATCGGAGACAGGCATGGTTCGTACAGCGAGAACAAGGCTGATACGTAGCTCTGAAAGCGCCGTAAGCTGAGCGGTAGAACTCTGAAACAGTCGAAGGAACTACGACGGCAAGGTCAAAGGAACTGGCTCGGCATGGATCTTTACCGGTACTTACCCATTCTTTCAGTTCTGCGAGTTCTCCTTTCTCGTCCCTGATGATGCGGGGCCATAACCATGATGCCATCTTAACGAGACATTTGTATACGAGATGAGCTATTGTGAGAGAAGCAACGGTACGTTCTTGACCCAACGAGCCATTTATACTCAATATTGTGGGGGAGAGCTGGGAATAGTATGCGAGGACGATGTTCCGTAGCTGGTCCGTGATCTGGCAACGAGGATGAAGGATTGTGGTGTTAGGAAGGCGGTCGTCATACCTGGTGCATTGTCTTGATGCCCGCAGGTATTTTCATGATGGAAAACTCATTGATTACGGAGTTGAGGGCTTTCAAACTACGTCTCAGGGCAAGTGTTGACTGAATGGTCGCATTGGTGGAGTTAGCTAAGGAGAGCAAGCCGCTTTCGACGACAGGCATGATTTGAGTAAAGAGAGATGGCCTGAGACAACTATTGTCAACCGCAGATAGCTGAATTGTGTGTCCAGACGTACCAGTTGTGCGGATAATCCAACCGAGCGATTTTTGCGACAATCAACTCATTACACTCGGCAATCTGTTGCGGGAGATTAGTTGGACACGTGGGTAGTTGAGGATGGACGAACGGTGTCATCTTCCTCGGACAAGAAAGTGAAGCATCGATGACGGATTTGTATGCGGTCATCTTCGCTCAGGAGCCTGAAAGAGTGATCAAAGGAGCACAAAGGGGCGCGAGTGGCGGAGTGGCAAAGGAGGACGGACTTTCTGGATCTCCAGTGAGAAAAAGCTGCGTTCTTGAACTGAATGATGCTCTGTTGTCTGACCGGCAAAGGTCGAGAGAGGTCTGCGGCAATTCGGTGGAGTGCATTGTAGGTGCCAGCGTGGGTGTCGAGGAGGACTTTGAGGCGGTCAGTGGAAGCTTTGAGCTGTTCTGGGATCTGGGACGCGGCGAGGGTGACGATCTGCAAGAGCTCGTCGTCGTTGACGATGGGTGGTGGGTTCATCATCGATCGCGACGAGAAGACTTTCGAGCCGTTATTTAAGGGGACTCATTATAGACAAACAGACACAAATAACGCGTCTCGACCGCGACATGCGACAGGATGATGACGTCGTCGAAGATTCTGAGCCAGAGCGGGAGCAACGCAGAAGACGCGATGATGTCATGGACGGTGAGCCAATTTTGAAAGAAAGAACGTCTCTGATGCGTATATATATTAGACGACCTCTCCCGTTTTGCCTATAAAGCCTCCTCGCGCGCACCATCCAGCGTGAACCCGGCCCAATCCCGACCCCGTCTCGCCAGGAAAGACACTAGTACTCCTGACCCTCAGCTCGCTCAGCTATCTAAATGCATCGCTTGTGGACTACAGTGGACGAGCAGGAAAACAACCAAGCAGAAGCACACACACATCGAAAAATGTGCAAAGAAAAATGCCTTGTCCAAAGATACAATCAAAATTCTCATCGAAAAGGAATTTGCCGTCTTGTCTCCTACCCAGATCACCCGCGAGAGCGCAACCGGCACACTGATGGCTTCAGTTGTCCCCTTTGCTCCAGTCAAAAAGCCCAAACGCCAGCAAGTCGTTCCCACCGTCAAGTCCCTACCAGAGACACGCGAGGATATCTTGGACAGAGCCCGAGACATCCTTCGGCCTACCAAGAGCCAGGCAGATCCCCAGCCAATCCATCAATTCGGTCAGAGCACGTTAGCACCTCGTGACGCGCAACAGCCAGAGCGGTCGGCGTTACCTCTCACCCAGCCCTTTGGAGCAAGCTCTTTACGCGGAGGAATGACCTCAGAACGGTCGCTCAATGGTTATGGGGAACCTTCGTTCCCCCCAACTCAGCAATTTGGTGCTTCAATGTTTGCCCAAGATTATGTTTTGTCGTCAAGTGACCCGGGCCGTGTGAGTGCCTTCGTCTGTTTTTATCTTACCCTGCTGTGAGTTTGGAGCTCATCTCGCAACCTCATCACAAGCACAAGCGTCCCGCCTCACCGCCCCCTTTGGTGGGCAGCGACTTTAGGACCGTGAGGCGACGTCTCCTGCAGTGATCCCGCACGTGGTTTCGACGCTCTGGTCTGGCTTGTGTCTTCATCTTCGTTGGTTCAGGGCCAGCAAGCTATTTACCACGCACTCTAAATTCTCATCAGTATCGCACCAGCACCATTCTGGGTTAAATTAAATGTTGTATGTAAATGAACAAAGGCAGACCCTAGACGATGTGGGTTGTCAAGGACTCGTTGGAGGCATGATGCATTAGTGAAACATTAAATTTTCACTCCCTCACTTATTCCCATCCCTCCATGCTCTACCCATGACAACCAAACGACAGTCCGCTGACATTTGTGATACTCGCCTTTCAAGCATCTCTGAGCCAGGAGATAGCTCTCTAGGGCAGAGTCGGCGGGACTCTGAGAAGGGGAGTGACTGTGATATACGCGTACAAGTCGAGTCAGACACATCCACGAATACTTCTGACGAGTTCGACTGGGACGAAGAGTCTTCAGGTGCAGAGGAAGAGATCCATCAAGGCAAGCATGCTCGGAGGGGCAGGGCCCTCTGGCTCGCGTTTATGAAACTGACTCGCCCCGTCCGAACTCTCTTGGTCGGGGTCATTGGCACCGCATTTTTCATCACCCCGCTTTTGGTCGTGGATCTCAAGTATCAGAGCAGCGGAGGTGTACGCCCTCAAGTGCACGCATGGTCCTTGTGGCTCTCTATTATATGGGCGGCATCTTGTGCGACCTATTTGGTTGTCGACCTGTTGCCGGATACTATCGTTACTATTATCCTGCTCCTCGGTGGCCAGGTCGAGCGACTGAAAACGCAAGTAGAGGTGTGTCACCACCTTGGTCGTCGACTTCAAGGCTCTTCCTGATCATGACATCCTGAAGCTCACATTAGCGGTTTCCGCTTGGCTGAAATTACTTCTTGATGTGTCATGGGCATGGATAGCCTTGTCTGTGATTCAAACCTACTATGACCCACCGGGGTCGTACTGGGTCATCATCAACCGTGTCCTGCAGGTATTTCATCGTTCCTTTTTGCATGTTGTCCTGTTGGAAGTCACCATGTGATTCGAACAGGCTCTTTTTACCGCCGCCGTCATCTTGTTCGTGGAAAAGCTCTTTTTAAGATTCGTTGCCATCAGCTTTCACCAGCATGCGCTCGCTGACCGGTTGGCCGAGAATCGCCTGGGATTGAAAGCACTCGATCTCCTTTCGAATGCACACCCTGTGTCGACCAATCGAAAGACAACCCACGGAAAGAAACGATCTAGAAATGCGCTCAGCTCAATAGGCGCGACGCTCGATCTTGGAGGACTGACAGGTGCTTGGATGCATCGGAAGAACCCCAACGGTGCAACGACGTCATCTTCACTAGAGGTTTCCCCTGCCCACGAGCAGCACGAGCCTGATGCTCACCATCCCCAGGAGAAGAAGAAGAAGCGACATGGACTGAGTCGAGCGGAAACGAGGCGTCGCCGGCGCAAATTCATGGCATCTATCATTGTTGATCAGGTCGGTGGAGCCATCGGGCAGGTAGCATTAAAAAATTCCAAGTTTCACAAGGACGTAGAATTGGGAGGGCTTCACTCGGCTAGAAAGTTGGCGAAGAAGTTGTTTGAAGGCTTGAAGGCTACGAGTCCTGAGAGATCACATCTCATCGTAGAGGGTATGTTGTCAATCCTCCCTGACCCCTTTGATTTACGCAATGAACATTTGTTTCCTTAGACTTTTATCCGTATTTCCGGTCCACTTCAGAGGCTGTCTGTGTCTTTCTGCTGCCCCGAGTGCCCAAGCTGACCCTCTAGCTAGCATGCGGCATTTACTCTTTTCGACAAGGATGAAAATGGTGATATCAGTAGACAGGAGATGAGAGAAGCGGTGCAACGGATTTACAGAGAACGCAAAGCACTTATTGCAAGTCTCAAGGTGAGAAGAACCGAAAACTCGGAACCCTTCATTGTTGACAGCACGCATAGGACGTCGATTCAGCGGTGGCCAAGCTCGATGCGGTCCTTGTCTGCATCGCACTCCTTTTCATTATATTTGCTTGTTTGCTCATCTTCAATCAAAATAATACGTTGGCTTCGTTAGTACCCCTCGCAACCATCATTCTTGGATTCTCGTTTATCTTCGGCCACTCGGCCCAGACGCTATTTGAATCTGTGAGGTACTTTGTGAATCCTAGAGACAATCGCTAATCTTGTCATCAGCTTATCTTCATCTTCTCTACGCATGTGTTTGACGTGGGGGATCTAGTAATGATCGACGAGCAGTACCTTGTCGTCAAGGAATTTGGCCTCTTCTCCACTATATTCCGACGAGTTGATGGCCAAGAGATTATCGTGCCGAATTCCCTACTATCCAGCACGAAGCTGGTTCACAACATGCGTCGTAGTACTTCCATGTATGTTGTATTCAACCTCTATCAATGCACACGAGACTCACTGTCGGCAGGTGGGAGAGTACGACTATCACGATATCCTATAATACCTCGTTGGAAATTGTCGAACAGCTGAAACAGCGTATACAGGCTTACGTCGTCGCAAACAGTCGCGAGTGGTCAGGCTGCGGTGTCAACATTGACAAGATGGAGTATCAAAACGCTATTTATCTCACTATATCTATTGAACGCAAGTGTACCGTCGCATGGCTGCGTTACGCAGTATATTCATTTCGCTCTTTTTTAGATCGTTCGAACTGGCAAGACTGGGGCGGGCGCTGGGCGCGCAGGAACGCGTTCATGCGTCACCTCAAGACCATCTTGGAGGAGCTTGATCTGAGGTACACGCTACCTATACAACCGGTCCTCCTACCCAGCGGAACTGGGGTACTAGCCCCCGACCATGTCCGAGAAACGAAGGAATGATACCTTTTATGTTATGCGTCATGTACTGTTTCTTCCCCAAAGACATTGATGATACCTGACGAGGAGTTTTCTGCCAATTGCAGTCCATCTAGTGTTCCCTATGGACTTCGATCTTCTAAAAGCCTGTTCTTCATAAGCCTGTTGGAGGCGGTATTCTGTTAGGTACCAATTATTGATACGTCTAGATGATGGTCAATCGATGTGTGGGTGTTGCAAGACATGGGAGTGAGATGTGCTACAGATCCCCAAGGGCAACAGGAGACAATCCCGCTACCTCTATGACACCACCGATCAGATGCAAGCTACCAGTAACAAGAACGTCCGTGCGTCTCGTGCCCGCATGTTCTCGGACTTTCCGAATGGCATGTTCGATGGAAGGCAGAGAATGGACCGCATCGACGGGGAATTCTTCCACTATACTTGACCAAGCTAGTTTAAGCTGGTCTTGGACAGTTGGTCCAGTGTGCTGGGCAGTAGCAAGTGCGATGGACGTCAAATCTGTGTGACAGGTAAAGATACGGAGAGATGCACATCGTCTAGGTCACTTACCGCCTTTAAAGTGCCCGTCAGTATAGGTAACATTACTGCAGAATACAACTTGGTCGAAGAAACGACTAGCTTCCTCAGGACTATTGAAAGCTGACAGTTGTGTCTTGATCTCATTTAATATGATCCTAAGGAAGGTCTCGCCTGAACGACCGTGAGTGCAGTTGAAAATCAGGACACGTCGTGGGCGACACGCATCAGCCGTGGGCCTGCGTTTGAACCACGTTATTACTGAAAACGAGGCATTGAATCACGGATACTTGCTCAGAGTTGCGAACACTAGGATTGGCAAACCATTCGATGCAGCATTTGAGGCTTTCATCCGTGTGTGCGCCGTCAAGATACCAAGTCGTCGACGAGTAGTTGGGGTCAAATACAGTCTGACAGCGGCCAGGCCACTTGGTATTCTCCAGCCCGGTAACAAAGTCTTCAGGTATCGGGTCGGAGTATGATGATCCATCCCCTTTCAAAATGAAGGCACGAGCTACTTCGACTGCAAGACTTGCGTTCGATAACTGATGTCTACCCGAAAGACCTAGATAAATAGGTTAGTGGGAAGGTGGGCAGGGGAAATGATTTTGGCGCGCCCAATTTGATATCTCTCAGGGCAGAGAGCTCCTTCACGACGCTGAATTCAGACGCCTGTGGGCATTTAGCAATAATTCAGACGACAACGTTTGCCACCTACCTTGACATTGGTAGCAGTTTCTCTGAGAATAGCCTCTAGGTCGGTTGACGGGTAGTGTTGTTCAACGGCGAGAGCAGGAACGTCTTTCTTGTATATTCCAGCTTTCTGTCGCGCGATGGCTTCGATGGTACCCCCCAGAACTGCGATATGGTCCATCCCGAGAGAGGTAATTCCAGTCACAACTGGTTTTGGGACGACATTTGTGCTATCTCCTCCTCCACCAATTCCGACTTCCAGAATCGTTGCGTCAACTTTAAGGTCCTTGAATGCATGGAATGCCACGAGAGTCAGGTATCGAAAATAACCAGGCATGGGTGGAAATCCGGGAGTAATTGGCTGCACGGAGGTCCAGCGTTTGAAGTCTGAATACTCGGAGAAAGGAAGCATACTGGATTATCCTGGAGCTTTTTCCAGACTTGGAAAAAGTATTTTGCAAACTCCTCCTCTGACAAGGGACGGCCATTGACTCTGATCCGTTCACGGACAGCGACAAGGTGTGGGGAAGTATAGAGACCTGCGTCGTTTGAGGAGTGAAGCGGTACATAAGGGCAGAAAACATACCGACTTTCATCCCGGGTTTTGCGTGTCGGAGGATTGAGTCTGTGAAAGCGCTGGTCGATCCTTTGCCCTTGGTACCGGTGATGTGAATGACGTTGAGGTCGTTGAGGTCATCGGGCTGGAATAGAATGCATGAGAGAGAAGGGTGTGATTGGAGGTGAAGCGTACCGTGAGTCCTATCCTAGTGACAAACTCGTTCATCTCTGCGATAGCATTCATGTTGTTGAAGATGCCCGAAGCTCTTGTGGCCGCAAGCGTAGCGGCATTGCTTTGAAGAGTGTTGAGGGAACTAATTGCGTCCTGATACGACTTTGCTGACATCTTCCTTGAGAGAAGTGCAGGATCAAGACGGAGCAGAGATAAAGGACGGAAAGCGAGCAGCATCATTACAATACTTAGATAAGTCCATGTCCCGTGATTTATGTCATTCGCGTTGGTCACGTGCAATGTAACAACCCCCTGAATATGTGGTTTCGCGTCTCTCTTGATTCCATGGACGCGTACTTGTCCGTCAGAAAGCCGACTACCGCTCCTTACCCTCCGCGCACAAAACTTGACGAGGACAGACAACGCTGGTCGAAGTACTCCATCTCATTGACAGCTCATGATCGTCCTCTCAACTCACACCTGCCACAGACTCTTGGCACCTGTTTCTGTAGACGGAAAGAAACCATCCTCCTTCACGATAACAAAGCATCTTTTAAACACTCTTTCGGACAACTCAAACCCAGTCACGCACTCCAATATCTACGAGCGTTCAGGTAAGCTCCCATGCTCCCCTTTAGACAGGCTGCTGCAGCGCATCTAGACACTGTTGTTTCCGCTATCACTGGCCATCAGCGAGGGGAGGGCAGAACTCCTTACGGAGTCTCCACTAATGCTTATTTCAATGACCGTTCAAGGAAGCTCTCCCTTCAACGAAGAGATGAAGCTCCTAAAGGTGTCTTGAGCAATGTTCGCATATACATTGACGGTTACCTCAGTGGCACCACCGACATTGAAATGAGAAGAATTATCGCACAAGCAGGCGGGACCACGCTGTACGTTCCCCAACTCGTGGCTTAGTTATCCAGCCCAGAGGTGTACCGGTCCTTATCGATGCTTTAGATTGGCACCGAGTGGTGCAACACATATCATGACATCACAACTCAATGGGTCAAAAACCCACAGAATTCGGACAACAAAATCAAGGCATCCAGTTCACGTAGTTAAACCAGAATGGGTAACTGACAGCATCGCGGCCGGACGACGATTGCAAGAATCCCATTATACTCTGATTAAATCCTCTAGCACGAGGAATCTTGTGGACATCATGATGCTCAATTCTGGCGGGTCCAGATGACTGTAGTTGCAACATGTAGCCCAATCCATCGACAATGTTACCGAGAATGAATCGTCTATCCAAATATTGGTACTATTCCGAGAGGGAACCCAAGTAACTACTTGCACTACCCGACATGTCGGTCGCATCTAGATCGCTACTAAACTCATAATCACTCATTGTATCTGAATGCGCTGGTATCGACTCCTCCGCCTCCATCCTGTCTGCACTCTTGACGCTTTCCGCGCATCGCAAACATTCCCATCCAGAATCCAATCCTTCGTCAGCAGTGCGCATCATACGTTCGGCAATGCAATGGTAGCAGTACACATGTCCGCAGGAGGTGACATAAGGGGTATAGATGGGGAAAGGTGGAACTTCGTGGTCTGGAGTTCCCAATTCCCCTTCCGTGGCAGACGCAACCAAGAGTGCGTCCGTAGAGTACCCCAGGTTGAGAGTGTAGGACGCATTTTCAGCACAAATTGCACATTGATCTGCAGGGAGTGCTTCGTATTTACCGTGCTTCCGCAGGGAACTCCGGGAAGCGCCTTTAAGATCGCTCGAGAGTATCGCTGGCAGCGTTAGTCGCGATACCAATCGAGTGACTCGACGTTGAATCGATCTTGTGTTTATAAGGGGCAACAAGAATAGAAGGAATTCCTGAGCGAAGGATGAGAGAAGACAACGATCTGAAAAAGTGACACGTACAGTGAAGGCATGCCAGACCATTTGACGATTCATGAATTCGTAGCTGACCTCGCGCTTGACTTGACTTGAAGTGGGTACAAGAGACATTCCAAGGAGCCGATCAGATAAGCTGCGATACCTGAAGCAACGTATTAAACCTAAACTCCAGCTGAGACAACCGTGACTTGCCGACCATTCAATAAGAAGACAACGAAATTCAATAAGCTTAGAAGTGAATGCGTTGACTCTAATCGTGTTAGCATTTTCCAGCCAATGCGACGTGTGTCACTTGAAGGTGCATCTGGCCAAGCCCGTGACAATGCGTGCGCACGTAAACGGTTGTAGATATAGGGCACGACGATAGTGAGTACGCAATGGATAGTAAGGGTTCCCCGAGGCAGTCCACCAGCTGTAGTTCGGGACGTCGACAATAAGCTCTCTATAGAGTGATGAAGACGCACGAGTACGAGAGACTGGGTCACTGGGCCAATTCGAAGTGTGGTACTTTAATCCTTGCAAACGAGCACCGTAGCTAGCTCCGAGGTTCCACAACGAAAACTTGTAAAGGGTTAGTTGGATGATGAGAGTTAATTCTGAATCGAATCGGGCTCTTAGTGCGGTCTTCCCGGCCGTCAAGAATAGATGCTAATGAAGGTGTAGACATACATTGAGGAGATTCAGGGCCTTTTGCAATGGCTCGCACAACAAATGTACCAACTCTTGATCGAGTAGTTCGGCGTCGAGCTGCCCGACGCGCATAATACGGGGATGTGGTGAAGGAGTTGAGCCCAAAGTGTCCCGTATCGTAGAAAGGGTCGGCTGTGCTGTCCTATACGCTTGCTGCCACAATTCCTGCCACGAGTCGGTTGATGGTCCTGAATCGTTCATGGTGGTATCCGGCGAAGCGCAAATTGACGGCTCAATATTCAATGCTCATCATGATGGAGGTTTATGTCACGTGACCTTGATGAGATTTGACTCCAACTCGATCTTGAAGTGACAAAAAACACAAGTCATCGCCAGGTCGCCTACACAGAGCCATGGCAGAAGCACTCCAGAAACTCGTCCTAGATACACTAGACAAAGTTGGCACGATTCAAGATACGAGGACACTTGTTATACCCGGACAACAAGAACCAACGACAAGCCATGAAGCCCAGATCACGATTCTTGGTGCTCTGAACTCCCTCCTTAGTCGCGAGGCATGTCGAAGTTCTCTCGATATGATTACGATCAGGTCCACTTACTTATCCGGCAGATGATTTCTTATGATACCCACGAAACGTCCTCTCATGCCCTCACACCCGAGGGTGCACAGATTGTCTTAGAGGGATCACATGAAGCCAGAGTGTGGGCTGCTCTGCCAGCTAAGGGAGAGGGTGATCCACTGGGAGCCCAGGAGTTAAAGAAAAAAGTGGGCGATGAAGCAGCCAAGGTTGGTCAAGGACGTGCTTTCAAGAATAACTGGATAGCGAAGGAGGGCAGTGGATTCGTGAAGACTGTGAGTCGCGCAGTATTAAGAAACACTTATTCTGCTAATTTACCCGTTCGAATTCGTGAGGTCGCACAAATAATAGATTTGACTCAACTTGAGCTACGCGAGGTGGAATCTACTGGGACTCTCCTGGCCGGGGAAAAGGCTCTGGCTGAGCTACGAAAGCGTAAACTCATCGTCCAAAGGTAGTCTCGCTCTATCCACGCAGTGATACACAGTACACCTTCATTCATCCAGGAAAGGGCAATGGTTCGCTGTGCACAAAGGTCCAAGCTTCAGCACATCCATTGCGAAACCCGAAACTGATCTTACTGTTGAAATGCTGACTTCGTATGCTTTCTTTCTGCTTTCTCGCCACCAAAAAAAGGGCTGATCGACTACAGTGGTGCATGGAAAACGGCGTCCTTCAAGAAGTACAACTTCGAAGCCGACGGTATTCCGACATCGGGTGGTGCGCTTCACCCACTCCTTAAAGTTCGTGAAGAGATCCGTAGTATATTCTTAGAAATGGGGTACGACATGTTCTCGTTCACCTTCCCACTGGACTGCCTGACAACTGCTCCAGATTCGAAGAAATGCAAACAAACTCTTTCGTCGAGTCAGGTTTCTGGTGCTTTGATGCCCTCTTTGTACCCCAGCTTCATCCCGCAAGAGAACTGCATGACACATTCTATCTCTCTGGCGAGCATCTCGTCACTCTGTTGATAAGTTTGGTCTCATCATTATGGTAGATCCGTCAACGTCATTGCCACCCCCTGAGGCTTACTACAAGCGTGTTGCTGAGGTGCATGAACAAGGCGGATACGGGTCGATTGGTTATCGGACACCCTGGTCCCACGAAGAATCTCACAAGCTTCTCCTCCGGACACATACCACTGCCTCATCAGCATCCATGCTCTACAAACTAGCTACGAAATGCAGAGGCGAAGAAATAGACGACGAGGGTAGAGAGATGAAGTCGAGTGTTTCGCTGCAAGTGGGAGAAGATGGCTTTCGGCCAGCAAAGCTGTTCAGCATCGACAGAGTGTTCCGAAACGAGACGATGGATGCCACACACTTGGCTGAATTCCATCAAGTAGAGGGTGTCGTTGCTGATAGAAATCTAACACTGGCCGACCTCATCGGTAAGATGGAGTCTGTGCTTTATGTTCGTCTTGGGGTCATCAACAATATCTTAGGATTTATGCGAGTCTTCTTCAAAAAAATGGGTATGACTGATGTCCGTTTCAAACCCGCATACAACCCGTACACAGAGGTTCGTACTAATGAACTCGTTGTGGAAACTAGGCTTTGACGACTGTATTGATGTGTACAGCCATCACTTGAGATCTTTGCTTTTCACCCCATGCTTCAAAAGTGGGTAGAAATCGGGAACAGTGGTATGTTCCGCCCCGAGATGCTCGAACCCATGGGATTCCCAAAGGACGTCCGCGTGCACGGTTGGGGTATCGGTCTCGAAAGACCAACGATGATTCGGTGAGTGCTTGCTGAATTCCTATTCGGTTGATGCCTTCTCAAACCCACCTGCTCGAAGGTATGGAATTAACAATATCAGAACTCTTGTTGGGCACAAGACACCTATCGAGAGCGTGGTGAATGCACCGGCTGTCATGTTCTAGAAGTTTTGATACCAAATTTGTCGCGACGAGTGTAGAGGTAACTAATAGATGTAAGACTGTGCTGTATCGTCTCTGGTCACCTCAGGATAAGAGCAAGTTTTAAACAAGCCGACCAGCAGTCTATGATATCACTTGTACAGGGCACTTGGCCCGGTCGTCTGAAACTACAAGGCAGGGTGGATCCCGATTTCCGACACTGGGTCAGAAAGAGAACACTGCAGCGTTCTTGCGGGAGCCAAACATATATACTATGGCTTGACTCATGAACAAGCCAACAGTGATGCCGATTGTGACTGCAATCATAGCACTTCCAACGTCGACCCCCGACCCATTCGCTGCGATACCTCCCGCTTGGGAG
This sequence comes from Butyriboletus regius, assembly GCA_038093595.1. Classification (NCBI taxonomy): domain Eukaryota; kingdom Fungi; phylum Basidiomycota; class Agaricomycetes; order Boletales; family Boletaceae; genus Butyriboletus; species Butyriboletus regius. The sequence goes on from JBBPSM010000006.1 coordinate 25,465, forward strand.
AGGCCGGACTAAAGACGGTGAATGCAGAGTCTAGGAACAATTTGAGAGACAGAACACTCACTGGGACCAGGAACAGGACACCCGTGACCATAGAGGTAAACGCCGTGCCACCCATCTTCCTCGAATAGATATTCCCGAGTAGACCGACGGTAAACGCTCCGATAGCAGAAACGATATCTGATCGATTGAAGATGTAGTGGTTCGCGATCTTGTTGGTCGCATACGAAGCACAGGAGATGATGACCATTACAGGAAGTTCCTTTGACTTCCATGGCTGTAAGTTGGCGAGGGACGACAGGACAGAGAAGATGGGAACGATTGCGAATTGAGTCCACCAGGGAAAGGGTTGAATATACCAGGCGAACGAGGATGGGCGGTAACATCCGTCGACAATGTTCGCCATGTAAACGTTGGTGGCATTGGTGAAGGAGAATGTACCAACTGCTGGTGGTGTACCATCCGTCGAGTTGTCAGGTGCAAATGTGCCAATCAGGGTAACGGTGGTAGACAGCTTGGCTGCCAGTGTCGCGAGATGATGTCGGGCCGTGGGGTCAAAGAGAAGGTACAGGTCTGAACCGATTTGCAGACCAAATCCCAGGAACAGGGTATAGATGAGAGCATACACCATCTTGACACTACCACACACGATGTTCTTAGATGCCAGTTCGAGGGAGCTAGTCACTGTTTGTGAAGTTAGTCGGACGTGGTATCCAATGACGCAGGCACTTACGGATGAGGAACCCTGGGAGGATACCGATGATGCCAGCGGATGAAATAGCCTCATAACAAAATATTTGACTGCGAATACTGCTCAACCCGCGAGCCGTAAAGGACATAAACATGGCGGTGGTGATTCTAACACAACATTTAGCATAGTCCGGGGGAGAACAAGGAGTAACGCACTCAAACACGTTGTTGTACATGGTCGACTTCATTGCGACGTTGAGCTGAAGGAAGCACAGGATGAAAGCACCACTGCCCGCAACCCACATATCCAAGAAGGAGCCACCAAACGCCAATGGACAGATGAGCACCGACAAGAAAAAACTCAAGACACATCGGAACCAGATCGAGTATAATGGCTCCGCAGAGAGTAACTCTTCAAGTTGCTGCGTCGCCTTTCTAGCGCTGATTTCGTCATGCAGAACGGCCCGGTAAACGAGGTGGACTTTGTGGAGATTTCCGAGAGCAAGACCACCTGAGCCCTTGACGAAGTGTGTTTCGGAGGTCATGGTGTCGTTATCCCCGAAGCAACAGATGATGACGCTAGGTAAATGAATGAACTCGGCATTGATCTCAAGAATACGAGCTGCGGCTACAAGCTGTGATTCTATACGATGCGATGGTGCACCGAATGTCATCAGAGCACGAGCAAGCTTGAGCAGAAATTGATGACGCTTCAGGATAGCTACAGCGTCATCGTCCATCAAAATACGAGTCAGCTTTAGTAACCAGTAGAACTCACAAGTGACATTGAACTCAATACGAATCCTCTGCTGTTCCTTCCTGCGTTGACGATAATCCATCTGTCTGAGGGCATTCCGCTTTTCATCTTCGTAGTCGTCGAGGCAACGTTTCGTGATGTTGGTCACACGAGGATCGTCAGGGTCAAGGACCTCAGAATAAGTGTCTGAATCTGACGCTTTTGAGTCATACCGCCCGAAAGGTGGACGCTCCCCGACCGCTTCATAAGCTTGGGAGCGAGAATAGGGCACTCCGTTCATTCCCGGGGAAACCCCATAAAAGTCCATCAAGTTTGCAATGATCCCTTTGTGCCTGCCATCTCTGTCGTTCATCCCGCAGTAATTCGGTTCGTCCTCCATGTCAACATCCTCCAAGCCGCCCTCGTCATCCCGCCCAGTTGGGGCCTGCGCCTCTGTGTCAAATTTGCCCCCGTCTCTATACTTTGGCGCTGCTGCGAAGCTGACTTTGTTTGGCTGCTTAGGATTGGGGGCTGACTCGGCATCATACGCAGGTTGCGGAGGAGGGATGGCATAAGGGTGTGCATGCGAAGCGAGTGCATACTTTTCATCCAGGTGGTCATCTTGATTCCTCGCTTTGAATTTCTTGGCGAATGCTCCACTGTCTCCATCTGAACCGCCATTATTCAGGGTTGAACTGGAACTGTAAGACGGCTGCTGGACGTTTTGGACAGGGGTTGCCTGGGGGCGCAAGGCTTCCTGATTTGTGCCATCAGCGACAGTGGGTCGAGATTGAAGAAGAGGATTGTCGGGAGGAGAGTTTCTGTGCGCGAGAGGAGGCTGAGCGACGTGAAAGGAGGTGGGGTACACCATGTCAGGATGCATGGACTCCCTGCTGGGAGGCTCACCCCGTTCAATACCGTACGGTATCGCGGCGCGGTTATTTGGGGGTGGAGAAGAAATCTGACCAAGACCAGCCTGGCCGACGTTTTGAAAGTTGGGAGGATTTCCGGGCATCTCGTTTATCAAACGAGTGTAACAGATCACCTGGATGCTCAAGAACTTTGCAGAGGTAAGTCCGGTTGTGACTTGAAGCGAGTCAGAGCTGAGCGTAGATAAGCATACCGCCATTTCGAACTGGACCGACACACCAGCCAGAACTGATCAAAATGGTGCAGGGATTGGACTGGCATCAACGGGTTTAGCAGGCGTCGGACGTGTCCCATGGAGAAAGGCGGGACCGCCGTCATTCTCTCTGGAACACCATGAGCGCGGCCGGGTCATCACTGTTATGCACGAACTTGAATGTTAATTGGCTAGCCAAAATCTGTGAAGGTTGTCATGCCATGTTAGCCCTCTTTTATGGATGGCTTGCAAACTTCAAAGTGAAGGTAGATGGTGAGACACACCAATGTTGAAATTCTTACAAAGCGCCCGCTGCTGCATACGCGTTCCGAACTCTCATAAGTGTATTACATGCAAACCTGGCCAAGCTCCATGCCGTTCTCCCATTTGTTCTCCCACTCCTCAACCGTGATCCCCAACACGCCCTCGGGAGCGCCATCGAACGCATAGAACCCCAACCTTCCATAAAACGAGGCGGCTGCCTTGTTTCGAGGATCCATCCCAAGCCACACAGCTTTTAACCCTTTCTCCTTCAAATGTCTGATAGCTACCCCGATCAGTTTCTTTCCCCATCCCTTCCTTTGATGTGACTCCAAGATATCAATGTGCAAATGTGCGGGAGAGAACGCGATTTGGGCCTCTGACGCAGGAGGAAAATTCATGATGGACTTGATGTATTTCTGGTCGATCTGTGTTGGTAGGGGTCCGGTAAGGGATCCCTCAGCATATTTCACTTTGAGAGATGGCCACCAGGTTCGCGCAGTGGCTGCCTCAAACGCGCGAGAGTCGATGGCGCCCAGGGTATACCCCACGACAGACTCGTCTGAAGGTGGGGAGGTCTCGAGTGGCTTCTCGACGAGTACGAAGCCCCATACGCAATCAAGGACATTGACATAAGGGAGGGCATAGACTTCGCCCGGGAGCGACGGGTAATTGTGAACATCCCTCCCAGATTTACCAGCCTCGGACGTCTCCAAACAAATCTTGGAGAGTGCCGCCTCATCCTCCTTGGTCGCGGGACGGATAAAGATTGACATGCAAAGAATGACAATAGTAAACGAGAATCGAGTCTGAGCTGTAGTGTGAAGCTCTGCGTGAAAAGACAAGGTGACAATTAATATTGCGTTGGATCATATTTAGCCACATGCCAAATCCCCCCGTGTCCATATTCATCTTCCACCCTGGCCTCCACTGTTCCCTGCAGGTTCATCTGTTGGCCCTGAAATTACTACGGGAGTATGATTACCTGTCAGCGCAAAAGACTAGTTTTGGGACGCGACTCACAAAGGACACCAAGGACTGCGACCATGTATATCCAGTACTTTTGCAAGAAGCTCTTCTCGGGTGCTGGTGCCATCGGTTCTCCTTCTGCTGTTAGTGGAGGCGGCGTGCGCAATTCAGGTCTGGCAGCACATCAGAAATGACTCGATATACATAGGGGAAGGACATGCTGAGGTGGTTGACGTGGCGACAGGAGTGTAATTGTTGTATTATGTGCGGGATATGACTTGAGCGTGTCGGGAGGGGGGCACGAGCCGTCATGGGGAACTGGTGATACGAAGTGATCAACGGCAAACGAAAGTCCGGAGGGGGAGAAATGAATGGTGAGATGTGAAGAGGTCGATCCGGGCAAGTGACACTAGTAGAACCTTTCATGAGCTGGTGAGAGGTTCAGGGATGTTGGCACGACGTACTGCTTTTACAACAGAGGTTGGCCATACACCGTCTGTAACACCGGGACGATCGAGTGCAACCTGGTACATTGCCCCTTCAACTGCGGGGTCCACTGACTCCTTGAATTGGACGAGATCATCGAGAAGAGTGTCGGAGGGGATGAGCACTGCGGGAGATCCAAGAGGAGAAATAGAATGCAAGGGTGGAAGAGCGACAGTTCCGAGTTCAGACCAAGGTGTTATGGGGAGGTTTGGGTGAACGACACGATGTTGGACGCGAATTGGTTCAGGCTCGTTCTGGGCATTCGCGAGAGAGATGAGGAGCAGTGTGATGAAGGGAGACGGGTACATTCTGCTCGTCAGTAGGCCTGCGTGCTCACTGTGTGGTACGTTGAGCAAGGGGTATCTGGGGGACACGTGAGTTTGAATTCTACCCTGGCGAGCCGCGAGATCGACTTTGGCCACTGATAACACTAGCTCAGTTTACGCAGTGCCCTCTCTCAACGATGCCCACCGTTGCTGTGGACAAGGCAGATCTTTTCGAAAGACTCGGGAGGGAATATAGTGAGTGGTATAGCTTGGCCTACTTTCAATGAACTATTGATCATCTATGCTTTAAGCCACGGAGGAGTTTGATAGATTATGCTTCGAGTATGGTCTCGAACTAGATGAGGATGTACGTGCTTTCGATACCCTCACGTTCAGCGATCTCTTCAAGTTCATGGCGAGCGATCGCAGACGACTGAAGATGTAAAAGCGGCGATCAAGAATGGTCTTCCTGCAGAAAGACCAGTGCGTGAACCACTTGACGAACAATGTCATCTGAGTCTCACTATATCCCTCCAGCAACTTAAAATCGAGGTCCCTGCCAATAGGTTTGTCAAATCACTCCCCATGTCGAGTTCAACTTGATTAGCTATCCTTGAAGATATGATCTTCTTTGTATAGAAGGCATATCCACTGTGCTCAAAGCCTTTCTGGGAAAAGCAGAAGCCCCACAATACAGACTCATCTACCCTCCAGGCGGAGAAGACAACCTTCTCACAGTCCATGTCCACCCCGACGTACGTCTTCTAGCTGGCCCCACGTGATCGGGTGTACATTAACTACAACTCAATTGAATCGATCATCAGACCCAACGCGTCCGTCCGCTGTTTGCTTGCGCTATCCTTCGCAATCTGAAATTCACCCCTCGTTCCTATGCATCTTTCATCGACCTTCAAGACAAGCTTCATCAGAATATCGGACGGCGGCGCTGGCTGGTCTCTATCGGTACACATGACCTTGACACGATCGAACCACCGTTCAGATACGAGGCCAGAGATCCAGAAGCAATCGAGTTTGTTCCACTCACGAAGAAAGAGGTGTACACTGCCAAGGAGCTGATGACGGTTTACGAGGTGCTTCCGTGACGCAGGGGCATTGTGATTATATTTTAATTAATTGTTATACTTTACAGAGCGACAAGCATCTTGCAAAATACCTCCCCATCATCCGTGATGCACCTGTCTACCCGATCATATATGACCAACAAGATCGCGTTCTCTCCTTCCCTCCTATCATTAACTCTGAACACAGTAAAATCACGCTCAATACACGAAACGTCTTTATAGATGTGACTGCCACGGACGACACAAAGCTCCAAATTGTCGTCAATATGGTCGCAACCATGTTCTCGGAGTATTGTGAAGAGCCTTTCACGTACGTTTTCGGTGCCTCCTTATACCTTCAAAAAGTGCAGGCATACATCCAGAGTTTTATCTATTGCTATAACATGTCGAGAGCGTTTACACATCTATTACAGGATTGAACCGTGCAGGATCATCTTTCCGGATGGATCGACGCGTATTTCGCCTGACATCCTACCAAGGACCGTCATAGCGCGTGCATCTTATATCAACTCCTGCACATCCCTCTCACTATCTACCACTTCTATAACTGAGCTCCTCACTCGCATGTCCCTCGCCCCGAGTGTACCTCCCGATTCCGACGAGATAGCTGTCAGTGTTCCTTGCACTCGCCCAGATATTTTCCATGAGGTCGACATCATAGAGGACGTGGCTGTTGCTTACGGTTTTAACAACCTTCCTGACATCTTCCCGCAAACGAGTACGGTTGCACAGCCTTTAAAAATCTCAAGACTTGTAGATGTCATCCGAAGAGAGTGGGCAATGGCAGGATGGGTGGAAGGGTTGCCACTTATTCTGGTACACAATTTCACCTCCCTTATCGAAGGCGCGTAGAACTGATCGTAGTGACACGGGCAGTGCTCACATGAAGAAAACTTTGACTTCATGAATCGTTCCGATCCAGGCAATCTCGCCGTCAAAATCGCCAACCCAAAAACTCTTGAATTCCAAGTTGTACGAACATCTCTTCTCCCTGGCCTTCTCAAGACCATCCGAGAAAACCGATCTCATCCCCTCCCTATCCGGCTCTTTGAACTCTCCGATGTCGTTTTCAAGGATACCACTAAAGAACGCCAAGCCAGAAACGAGAGACATGCCGCTGCTGTTTGGTGTAGCAAGACTGCTGGTTTCGAGGTTGTGCATGGATTACTGGACAAGGCTATGAAGATGTTGGAAGTGCCCAGGATCGGAAAGGAGGACACAGACAAGCCAAGCGGTTACTACATCGTTGAAGGGGATGGTCAGCCACACGTTTCTTTCTTCCGAGGGAGAGAATATATCGTGCTAATGCGTTTCTCTGCGCAGATCCGGCTTACTTCCCCGGTCGTGCCGCGATGATCTACTATCGCCCTCCTCCCATTATCCAGGCTACCCTCAACAACGTCAAGGAGGCAGCCATGTCCAGGGACACAGTGATAGGTACTTTGGGTGTAGTGCATCCTACTGTGTTGGCGAGTTTCGAGATCAACTATCCCTGCTCAGCACTGGAGTTCAACGTAGAAGTGTTCTTGAAGAAGTAGCCATAAATGAGCAGCTTTAATTACAGACTCGGCAGTAGAAAGTGTCACAAAAGCAAAGCTTACAAGGTTGCGTATCAATAGAATGATTTATGCCGTCAACCAGGTCTGTCCAGCAAAATAAATTTATAGAATGTAACGAGTAGCAAGTCAGTGAATCCCTTCCGAACAAAGTAACGATTAGACTATAGAACAATACAGATAGATAGCTGTATCGGCACCACACCCACCTAACAGTGTGTAGTCCTTTCCGAATTCTACCGAGATGATAGAAGCAAGGGGTATACGATCGTTCACAACAACCCTGCGGCCCTCAGATCTTCACAAAGCCTCTGCTCCCTTGCAATAGTCTCCCTCGCTCTCCTCGCGCGCGCCGGGTCGGAATACCACGGTACACCACTCTGTTGTTGACCAAAATCTGTACCGTTCTCAGCAGAGAGGGCTGCATCAGATCCAGTGCCGACGCCCCCATCAAAGTCGGACGGTTGGTATCGGGTTGGATTGCGGAATAGGCCAATGCGCTCAAAGATGGACTGGCGTCTGCTTTCTTCCTCGTCCACGGTCTCTGACTGTGTTCTGGTTTGGCTCCTCGAAGAGGAAGTAGAATTGGACGCATGAGACGCTAAAATGGATCGTTCCCATCGCTTGACACGCCAGAACCCAAGCGAAGAGGTTAAGAGTAGGAACCAGCCAATGGTCATCAGGAAGAACGAGAGCCATTCGGTCGCGATTGGGCCTGTCAAGAACGAGTTACTCCATTGGCTTTCGCCCTGTCCGGCCATGGATTGTGTGGTAGTAGCGGGAGCAGTGCTATTACCGAGCGATGGGATGATGTCGTAGTAGTTTTCAGCTTCTTTGGTGCTGCCAAACGTGAGCCCAGCACCGTCTTCCCATGTACCAGCATTCATGGCGTCATCGAGCCTAGCACGTAGTGCGAAGCCCCATTGGATCAGGGTAATGCCGAGACCCGCACGACTCCCGAATTTGGCAGCATGTGTCGTATGCATGACCCAAGTCAACACGAATCCAACAAACTGGAAGGTAGTGCTGACGAGTGTGTTCCAAAGGAACGCAAACAGGGTGCCTGTGGGCAAGGAGTCGACGATGACTGAACCTTGAGTTGGTGGGCCAGAGAGGGCATTGGTGTCATAGAGGGCGGAGGGAGGAAGGAGAACGAGGGAAGTATGGTATGGCGGTGCTGCGTCCGCCTGCGCGGCGGCATAAGAGGGTGGCGCTGCTGAAGAGGATTCTTCGGGGACGATGTAGACATTGTCGCCTGCGATGAGAAAAGGTGAGGATGAGGAGACGTTGAGGGGGGCGATGACAGGGACCGACCTTCCTGCACGCGAGTCCCAGAAGCTGTGGGTTTCGCACTAACATTACTGAATACGCCATCATTGCCTACTCCTCCGCCCACTATCCTGGTTCTGCCAGATGGTGATCTAGACGGACTGAACTGTGAGACATAGGAAGCGGGCAAGAAAGCGGTGGCACGACTCCACCAAGTGGTCGGTGCATGAGGGGCGATGTCGTGTGTGGATGTGGGTACAATTCCGTTGGAGTTTCCTATGGAGTTTGGGAGCGCAAGGGATGATGCTGGGGGCGGTGAGCCGGGTGGGGGTTGATCCCAGTCTGCGACGGGGGTATTGAAGTCGTATGTGAGGGTGGTGTTAGTGTTGTGATCTATCGATAGAGGAGACGGAGTGCGGTGAAGATTGAGAAGATGGGATTCGTCGAGGTCGTCGTCGTCATCGTCATCATCGAAGGCAGCGTCGAGCTCGGGGTTCGTGTCTGGGTCGGTGCGGGGGTTTGGTATGGGGGCATATCGGACAGACATGGCAGTCTGGATGCAAGCGCTCCTAGGCTACACCACGCCAACAGTGCACTGCCATTTCTAGAACAAGATTACATACTACTACATACTACGAAACATCAACTTTCAAACATTGCACAACGATATAATATAAGTTACACAGATTCATCCCATGTTCACCCCCATAGGGAATCCTTGCTGGGTGGGTGTCTGTGCGGGTATCATCTCTGGATCCTGTCCCTCAGCCGTGCCTTGGACATGTGAATACCCTCCAACTATCCCCTGCGGCCCAGTACCCACAGGCAACCCGACCGGTCCACCAAACCCGCCGACCGGTCCCCCAACGCTCCCGAGACTAACCCCTCCCGCAACACCTGTTCCCCCGACGCCAATACCGCCGGGTTTGTTCGCCTCTCTCACCATTCTTGTCACCCGTTCACAGCTTTCCATGCGGGCTTGCATCATTCGCTCAAACATTTCCAGTATCTGGACGGTCGGCTCACGACCCCCAGCACCGAGAACGAGAGGTCCTGTGTGTGTTGACTGTAACTGGGATGGCTGGATCGCGGAATGTGTCTGATGAGCGGGCGTAGAAACGAATCGAGACGTCGATATCCCAGGCGTAAGAGGCTGACGATTGGCTGTCGCTGAAAATTGGAAGGAAGGGTGGGAGAGATATGGAGATGTTAGTGTCGTCGCCGTGTTGATTGCTGTCGGTGGATAGAACGATACAGTAGTATTTGGCGAGGCCATCGATACAGACGAGTGTGGGGGGAGTGTAGCCGAGGTGGACCCATGTATCGCATTCTGGTGCGAAGAGGCTGGAACAGAGGCCGGGTTCAGATTTGAGCTCTGCCGAGCACGATGTTGGGTATGCGGAGGTGCATGCTTCGAGATCCCCCCGCGTGCGACTGTGGGGAGCATGCTGCGTGTGGAGGAGATGCCCTCGAGTCTCAGATTAAAGGCTTTTTTGCGCTTCAACCATTTCGTCGGTGGGGAAGGGGAAACATTTTCTGCCGTTTTTCCGGGGTCTGGAGAGGACGCAGATCGGGTTTGCAACTGACCCGGAGAGTT
>JBBPSM010000006.1:55401-70479 GCA_038093595.1 Butyriboletus regius
CACAGGAGGGCTCGCGCAGCGGGATTGTTGTGTTTTTGAGCACGATCTTCATAACTACGTAGATGAGGCGACGACATGGCAGATAGAAAGGTGACTCTGGCTCAAACTTGCCCAAATCCGCAACCTCAGCTCATTGCCTTCATCTCGATGTCAGCTTCCACTCGTGAACGTGAGGACGACGACAGCGAGTCCCGGTCCCCAAAGCGCATTAAAACAGCCAAGTTCGACGATGACCACGTCGTCGGTGAAAACTCCCAAGCAGGGCACGAATCGAACAAGGCGGAGTCTATCCTTCCCCCCAGTCACACTCTCCTGGGTCTCGGCTCACCGCAGACCACGTCCGACGGACTCCGTCAACTACTGGAGTGCGATGTCGGAATTTCTGAATACATTACTCGCGATCTTCCTCCAATAAGCGGCATCATCAAGCAACGGTAAGCGAGTCTCCCCGTGCGGTTGTAGCGGTACTTGGACTGCCCACAGATTTACGGACTTTTTGGTCAACGAAGTTGATTTGGATCATCAGGTAGTCCACATCAAGTCACTCGGCTTGCCGGAATCGAAGAAAGCCAAGACTGCTTCGTCGGTTGTCCCTGTAGAAGGAACTGACGCGCCGACGCGAGAAGCCGCCGACGTTCAAGGTAGCGACACCAACGAGCAGGCAGGGTCATCGAATATACGTCAGTCAGACAACGCTGTCATGCCAAATGTCGGCGGCGAAAAACACGAGAGCGAGGTGGTGGTCGACGACGAGGTCAGCTGGGACGACGCATTTGAATCATCATTATCACCCTTCCTCTCTGAATCATCGATTGTCGAACTCAAAAAACTGTACCTTGATGGTCCCGAACCTCCACGGGTAAGCGACAATGGCTGGGTGAGCAGGGTGCACAAAAAATCGGAAGACATCGAAATCTCGGAACAAGACCAAGAGAGTGGATTCCAGTCTTCCGACACAAGGCGGGGAAAGAATCGAGATACTCGCGGCGGGAGGGGAAGACAAAGAGGCCGCGGTGGTCGCTCACAAGGCAGCGAGCGGGAAGACCACCGGAAGGTCCTCAGCGAAGTGTGTCATCTAGCAGGACAGTTTTGTCGCTTCTCATACAAGGTGTAGCCTATCGGCTCAAAAGCTACACGGACAGCCCTTCATCAGGCAGTGCGAAAGCTATTCAGAGGGAAACTTGAAAGTGAAACGGATATGTCCACCCCAGCTGGCGAGGAAGGCTCTCGCATCACTATCAAGTGGTCAAGAAGAGGCGGTGGTCGTGGAGGTTCGCGGGGTAGTGCTCAAAACTTTTCGGATGTTCTTTAGTCCTGATTCATTGCCCCAGCTCGAGGAGAACGAGCACCGCGCGGGGAATACCCTCCCTATATCCACTTCACGTTGCAAAAGACAAACCGTGACACGCAGGACGCACTCGCGTACCTGTCCCGTACTTTACATGTCAATGTCAAGGACCTCGCGGTTGCTGGTACGAAAGACAAAAGAGGTGTCACAGTGCAACGCGTGTCATTGCGGCGAGGAAACAAAACTGTCGATGATGTGTGGAAAGCTGCCAATCAGATTGGTCGGCGCTCGGTCCGCGAGGCAATTACTCAGAGGGGAGAGCGTGGTGTTCGCATTGCGGATCTGACCTATCGCAAAGCGGGTTTAGAGCTTGGTATGCTCAAGGGCAACGAATTCGTGATCACTTTACGGTTAGCGCAATCTCCACCCCACACCGTTTATCTGATGCAGGCCCATTCTTAGGAACGTGCAAGTTGATTCAATGGATGCGCTCGATCTAGTTATGGACAGCATGAAACAAAAAGGTTTCATCAACTATTATGGTATAGTGCAGTAACGTGATATTTCAACGTGAAACCTAACCGGTTACAGGTATGCAGCGGTTTGGTACAGCTGCAGTTCCTACACACACTATTGGCTTGGCTTTTCTCCGATCTGATTGGCACAAAGCTATTTCCTTGATTCTTCAGGTGCGGCCCGGCGAACACCCGGACGTTGTCGCGGCTCGTGAAGCATGGCTGGTTGGTCACGATCTGGATCGTGCTCTTGCCCTCATGCCTCGTCGCGTTGTCGCGGAGAGGTGCATATTAGAAAGTTACAAAAAGCAGGGTGGCGAGACAAGGAATGCCATGGGCGCGCTCTCGACTGTGAGTCGTGTCGCCGTTTCACGTTTAATGGGCATGCCAAGCTGTGTATTGCACAAGATTCCGCGGAACCTCAGGTTGATGTATGTACATGCATACCAGTCATACGTATGGAACGCCATCGTCTCGGAACGCATCCATATACATGGTGCTGACAAGGCAGTCCCTGGAGATCTAGTGTTTGAAGAAGAGCCGGCAGGTAGAACAGCACTGAGTAACCCACTTGATGTGGACTCGGACGAACCCATGGCGGTTGACGAACACGGTGGATTCATCCAGCTGCTCTCTCAGTTGTTTGTATCTAATTTATGTTCGAAGGGGAGAACAGGAATGCTCCTGGAAAAGCTCGTAAAGCGCCGTGGGTTGCACCCAACGTGAAAACACTGACCACAGACGATGCCGACAAATACTCGATCTTTGATGTGATCATGCCACTACCCGGGAGAGACGTAGAGTACCCCGGTGGTCCACTTGGAGAACGGTATCGTGAATTCTTAAGAAGAGATGGGCTGGACCCAGATAATTTTATTCGTAAACAGAAGTAAGGTGTGTCTAACTGTACTCTAGACTTGGCTGAATAACTTCCATCCAGAGAGTACACCCTCAATGGATCCTACCGAAAGATTCTTCAGCTACCAAAGAATATGTCGTGGTCTGTGCTCCGATATACAGACCCCGACGTCGCGTTGGCGCAGGCGGACGAAGACAAACTCTTGAGCTTTGAGCCACCAAGTATAGTGGAGAACGGTAAATTCATGGCTTTGCAAATCAATCTTACACTCGGGACGGCGGCTTATGCCACCATGGCTCTTCGCGAGCTCACTAAAATGGAGACGAGCTCACATTTCCAAACGGAACTCACACAAGCCTCTGAAGACCAGCAGTTTCGAGGTACAGTGATCCAGAGCGCAGACGATCCAGACGAAGAGAAAATCACAGAGATGGAGAAGTAGACCTTAACTGCGTAAAAATGTCCATAAGGTCCAAGTAGATATTTTGCCAGCGATGTCGAAACCAGAATTCACACAGTACCGCTCGTTTATTGGTAGCTGGGTCCAATAATAAGCAAACATGCTTTTCTCTCACTGACCACTGCAATCCTGATCTGACTCAGACTCTGGCGGTGCACGTACTACATAATACCCAACACTAGCGGGTCCTCCACTCTCTTGGCCAAACTAACACCCTTCAAATGGGTAAGATTGAGAAGGTCGTTTTCTGGTCCCTAGTCTTGGATCTTTTTGGTAAGCCCTGGCAGGCTTCTGGTTCATACTCATCATTAGTTTGCTGACGTGTTCGGAAGCTTTTACAATCCCGCTGCCCCTCTTTCCTCGAATTATTGAATGGTACACGGTGGTAAGTGTACGGCGTACGGCGTCTTTACCCCTGTTAAGATCTTTCAGAAAGAAGGGTCTGATCCTGCCGGCTTGTTATCACGAACGCTTCATACCACCTCTTCCATTCGGGGGTTATTCTACGAACCTAATAATAACCCCCAGAGATGGGACGTGGTGCTTCTAGGCAAGACCATATTTGTTGTATGTGGTGGCATCGCTCACTCAGCGATATACAGGGGGCTTGATGGGTTCAGCCTTTTCGTATGTATGCTGGTTGGTGAAATACAGCTGGTTCTGACTACACACCCTGCAAGAACGCTCCAGTTTCTTGTCGCTCCGTTGATTGGAGCACTTTCTGACAAATATGGGCGTAGGAACGTCCTGCTCGTCACCATGGCCGGGAACATTCTCTCTGCACTCGTGTAAGTTATCTTCCTCTGACCAGCGCGAATCGTACTATTAGCTATCTATCTCGAAGATGGATCAAAGCTACCACGTTTTCGTCCTACATGCTCTCTCGCATAATCGGGGGACTTAGCGAGGGCAACGTACAATTGGCGACGTACGTACTCTGACCTCTCTCAAGCATGATGTAATTGTTTTACCAGGCCTTTGACAGTGCAATTCTCTCGGATATCACCACCCCAGCGGAGCGCTCCAGGTCTCTTGCTCAAATTGGCATCGCGTTCGCGATCTGCTTTTGCATAGGTCCACCTATTGGAGCGTACTTTGCTTCTCAACCTGTTCCAGCCTCCGTAAGAACATTGGGCATCGAGCTAAATATTTATGCTGTCCCAGCATTGATAACTCTGGTACTTCTGTCCGTAGAGACACTGTTCCTGGTAGCAGCGCTACCAGAGACTAGAGGCATCCAGCACAATGGTGCCAAGGGTGCATCGCAAACAAACAAGTTGGAGAAATCAAAGACAAAATCACCAGCAAGAACAGTTCAGGAACGGCTGGACCTGCTCCAGACATTGCGATGGCTTCATTTCTTCTTTTTGGGCATCTTCTCTGGAGTCGAGTTCACGCTAACATTCCTCACGTTCGATCGTACGTCATACTCGTGCCCAATGAAATATGGGTCCAACTTCTAATTGGGGTTTCTACAGTTTTCGATTGGAGCAACAGCCAGAATGGAGCTCTCATCGGGTCTATTGGAATAGTTAGTGCTCTACTCCAAGGTGGGTACGTGCGTCGAACAATCTCCAAAGTGGGAGAAGGCAAAATGGCGAGGCGTGGAGTAATGAGCTGCGCCGTCGGCCTCGTGTTGCTTTCCATGGTTCCTCGGTTGACCCCGGAACGCTCCGCCATTGATACCGCAGTCCGTCTTCTTCAACTGGCTGCCATCTGTCTCGCTTTCACATCGGCAACGGTTGTCAGCTCACTTACATCATTCGCATCCTTGCAATGCGATGAGATGGTTGATCCGGTCACTGGGAAACCCGTGCAAACGCACCCACGGCTATCCAAAGGGGTAGCATTGGGTGTGTTCCGATCCGCCGGTCAATTGGGACGGGCCATTGGCCCCCTGCTGGGTACGTGGTTTTGCAACGGACAATCGGCGATCCCGCTGAGTCTGGCCATCACTAAGCATGTGCCTCATACTGGACCTTTGGACCGTCAGCAACGTACGGGGTCAGCGCCGTGGCGATGATGATCCTGACAGCCTCGATGGGATCAGTGGCCGCAGTCCCGAGTACCTCATCATGATTATCACTTTGCCTCGTGTTGACAAATGACATGGACAGCTCGGATCATGTTTCAGTTTGGAGATAGATGTACACAGCCTGGATTTGAACATTGAAATGTTGATTCCATGAGACGTAAATAACATGAATTCGTCCAAACAAATCGACATGGTATCTACATATGTTAGCTGAAGCAATAGAATTTAGTAGAATTGTAAATTATCTGGTCCGGTAAGCAAGCAATGTCCTGCTGTAACGGAAATTATGACTCTGCGGTCTCGACGTCGATGAGGGTTTGTGATGGTGATATACGGCTCTCCATGCGGGATGATTGTGAGCTCCCCTGATGAAATAATAGATCGGCTTCCCCCGACATAGTCCCCATCCAACCAGCGTCTGGAGGAAAGCGAGTCTTCTCGGGAGAAACTTGAAGGCAAGGTTGCGGTGGCGGGCTACGTGGGAGAATATCTGAGCCTTGCGATTGAGTGAAGATCGCAGGAAGGAAAAACAGTACTCCTCGCGGCCGGTGTCGTCGCTGCCGGACAGGATACCGCGAGGAAACATTATCGCGTTGATTTGTAAAAAATGCAGCCGCACGATCCCTGACGCGATATACGGAATCGAGAAATGATGACGACCCACGATGAGTGGCAGTGGGAAAGATGTCGATAGAGGAGGAAATCTCAGAAGGGGCGGGAGAACCTGAGCGGACATCAAAGGGAAGGGGGAGAAGTGAGATATGCTCTTCGAGTTGGGGAAGTGTCGGGCTTGACGGAGAGGGGGGCTGTGTTGAGGTGGCCGACGGTGGTAGAAGGGAGGACCAACGCATATCAAGGTGCCAACGGCCATTGCGCTGAGTCCACCTCGGGAGGAGCACATCATAGCCGCCAATCCTTCGAAGACTGTATTTTCTCGAGTTGGTCGGCATCGCAAGACGATATATACCCCACAATAAAACCACCAAGCCGAGCCACATCAAGGGTTTGCCCCAGTGGCTGAGGAATCCAATGAATGGAGCGTCATCCGCATGCCAACTGCTGCCATAATAGTGGGAGAAGAATGAATGTGGGACCTCTCCAGGTTTGGCGTTCTTTCCGTAGAGTGACTTTGGGAGAATGCGTACGTCGCCGGGTTCGTCGGGAGTAATGGGGTGAGAAGAGGTGTAGATACTGTACTGAGCGGATAGAAACATGGGACCGGTGGAAAACATGACGGTGGGGTAATTGAGGAACCAGTCATGATCAAAGGTAACGAGGTTGTGAATGGTCTGTGCCAAGAAGGGGTGGTCCTTTTCTGCAAATATAAGGTCGTTGGAAACGCCGACAGGGATAGTCTTGGGGAGGATGACGGAGTACACCAAGAGCGGGTCTAGCGGCCGCAAGCAGCCAATGTCAAGGTCGAGATAGATCCCTCCATAATGGTGCAGAACGAAGTAACGAATCGCGTCGGCACGCTGGATTACGTATTCGTAATCGTCAAAGGTATCAAGAAACCAAGGATAATATTGGCCGATGAACTCGCGCGAGTTGGCATCTGTCCATAGCATATATTCGCTGAGGGGCAGGTATGAGACAAGGCGCGTGCGCGAAGGACGTGAGAGACGTACTAGTCGGACATCATGTCACGACAGTTTTCGGATATGTTTTTCCACTCTGGAGGAAGAGTGTCCGACTTCCAGGTCTGGTGGAGGATGCGGGGAATGCGTTCGACCATTCCGTGCTGGGTTGCATTCCAGCGGGTTGAGGTATCGAGGATAGGAACGTCGTGGTCGGAGAGGTACGCCACGGCATTGATGGCGAGGTAGTAGGAGACAGAGGAGAGGACGAGGAGGGTGCCAAGGAGGACGAGGGCGAGGAAGACGAGGGCGATGTGGAGGGTTCGTCTCTTGGCCATGACGAGGAGTTGATGATGGTGTGAAACCAACTAAGTAAGTACTTTTAAATTATTACACCCACTCCCGTCGGCCGCATCCTTAGTCCAAACACACGTCCAATCTCCGCCTCTACAGCAGGTACAGACTCCCGAATCCCCTCTCCCCCCTCCGTCCACATCTCCCCAATCTTCCTCAACGTATCCACTACCACCTCCCAGTCCCGTCGCGACCAGTCTTGCCCTCTCCGTGCCCCCATCCCCTCACGCGGCCGCATCAGAAACACCTCTACACGCGGTGACGAATGCGCCCACCCCTTCTTTGTGCTCAGGAACTTTAGCGAATCCGACGTCGTCCAGCACGTCAACTGTTTCCGCGTATACGCAGGCGCGTGTATCGACGTCATCTCCGCAGTCCCAAACTTTTCTGCTTCCCGCCCCGCAACCTTGCCCACCAGTTCCAGCAGCAACTCGCCAAAGTGATCGATCACCTGCAAGTGCAGCAGATCAAGCGGATGACTAGGCGGTATAGGTTTCGTCACCGCCGAGTCGTCGTCAATGTCCATCCTATCGTCATCCCCCTGCACATCGGCGTTGCCACGGTAGCTCGCGAAAGCCCCGCTGAACCGGTGCATCAACGCTTCGGGGCCAAAAACAGCTAGGGCCATGTCTCGACTGCAGAACGATCCTTGGTTCGGAAATAACGTCGGAATCCCTGCTTGCCTTTGTCATACCAACTCTGTCAGCTCGGTGACCTGCCACATACCGACACTTTCGGCCTCCACGCCCAAAAGTTTATCTTTACTGCACAGGAACGTGCGATGCTGTCGCACCCGAAAGAAGTATTGACAACAGTCGAGAATCAAACTGTCATTCACTCTTTCTCTGCCAAGGTCCTGTGGACCTACGTCAACGACCTTTTCTGTAGACCTATGAAACTGCACTTACCTCTCCTTGTTCTCTCGTCTTCCAGTTTCCAGATGATTTGCAGGTTTCATCCAGGGCTTGAGCCTTCACACTCCTCTTCTCCTTGACCTTCTTGAGCAGCCATGTGGACGCTCGTCGTGCAAACCACGACAAATTATCGCGGTTCTTCTGGCTGTTGAACAGAGTAGAGTTTACGAGTCAGTTGTCATTTACTGTAGCGAATAATTCATGCTACCCACAAATCGAGTTCGTGTATCACGACCCCGGGGATGATAATCAAGACAGGTACCCGTTGTTGCTCGGCCTCGGACACAAATGTTTGTATGACATCAAGAAATTCCAGTAGTATATTCGTATCAAGTACGATGACTGTCCATCTGTCGGTCAGCGGGACCTTGGCAAACACGGACTCAGACAAACCGCGGATGGGGAACTTCGGTCGACGGACGCACCTGCATCTCAACGTCCATATTCGTGGTCTCGTCGATAGACCGAAGGGTAACATCAAGCTGGGTCATCTCTGTAGCTATGGCACATAGTGTTTTCATGGGAGAGCAGTAGGGCAGTGGGTGGAATGTAACTTGCCCTCGTACGTAGCAGACACTCCATCAAGCAAGAACGAATGATTGCTACTTGAAGATCGCATTATGAGTAAAAGTGTGGTGCTCAGGCGGTGGCAATGTGAGGGAAACAGTCCAAGTTCAGTTTAATCCGGCATTGATATCGTATTACTGGGGAGCAAGATGCAACAATACAAGTGGCTTAATGACCCATGCTTATGAATAAACTACTCCAATAAAGATGTCAGACGTGACCGATTGCAAAACTCATGAGAGCGCTAGTTTCTTCATAGGAGGTGTACCATTCCCCTCGGAATAAACGTCGGAACTCTGATCGTCGTTAACGATCTTACGCTTCAACATAGCACGTTTTGCATCAGGCGAAGGTGATAGTGAACTCCGTTGACCGCTTCCCTTTGGAGGTGTCGAACGAATACCAATCACCTCTGGAGTTCGCGAGCGACTGCGACCTGTACCATCCCGCAGCCGCGCTGCGAGGTCCCGAGCAGAGCTCATAGCTTCTGCATGACACGTCGCATGGTATATCTACAATCAGGTTACCAATGGAACACGGCGGAGAAAGACGTGACCACATACCCTGTCGTCTCTCTTAACGGCATTCCTCCACACCCACTCTTCATCGTCCTCCAGAAACTCAGATTTCATGCTTTCCTTACATATTGGACATGATATTGACTTGGCCTCATCGCCCGGCGGAACCACAACAAATTGTGCACGAAGTTCGGCATCACGCTGGACAGCTTCGGCAGCCGCTGCTGCCTTCAAAGAACTGGTTCTAGAGCCATCGGCTCGACGCTTTCCCTTTATATCTGATGTTCCTTCATGAAGCCAATCCTACATAGCATTACTCAGCTTCCAATCGAACCGTAAATGCGAAAAGTTACCATACCTCACGACTAACGAACCAACTTCTGCTGTGTCCACGGCCCTGATTCTGATTAACTTTCCTGTTTTGTCTGAAGTGCATGTCTAGGTGGTCGTCCATGGCTTTCTTTCCCGAAACGTCATCACTAAATCGCACGCCACACTGCTTACACTGAGCGGGGAGTCGATCGTAGAGAAATGACACGACAAAGGACCGTTTTCTGGACAAAATATCATATTTAAGTAAAACAGCTAAACCTTGTGTTGAGTACAACATACCTAACGATGTCTGCAGTGGTAAGTTTGATCTTCTCAGAAAGGACAACTTTTCTGTAAGCGCGAGTGGAGTCGCGGCTAAGACTGCTGGAAGGAGGAGGAGTCCGTTCTTCCTCATTACTTGAACCTGCGCCAACCGGTGTACTATCAGCGGAAACGACACCTGCTTTCAAGAGGGCATTATAAAGGTTCGTTATACTGCTGGGACGTATCGTTGGAGTCGTAGATGGTTGTGAACTGGCTTGCGCAGACGATAGAAGAGCAGAGAGGTTCACAGGTTCTACCTTCGTCGGTTCCGATTGATAATTGTACGTTCCGGAAGGTTGTGATGGAGGGACAGTCGGATAACTTGATTGGAGCTGGCGCGTGTAGGTAGGTTGTTGTGAGTATGGATACGATGTTGAAGGGGGGTAAGAGGGTGGTGGAGGGGCTGCCAAAACCTGGGGTGGTGCTTGTGGTGGGCGCGATAGTGATCGCAGCTGACTGAGGATCTGTCGTAGTTCGTCCTGAGAAACACCGGCTTCTACCAGTTTCCGCAACTGGATTCATGCATTGAATAGGGTGCAAAGATGATAAGTCTACAATCTCACCTGTTGCAAGACTTCAACGTGTTTCTGTGCGGTGACATCCCATGGATTGGTTTGAAGAGCTCTCTCCTTCTGACCTAATGTGAATTCGAGTTCACTTAGAACTTGAACCTTGGAGATTTGGCCAGATGGATGTCCCTATGCAACAAGCCACATTGATTCAGCGCCGGCTGATTGAGAGGAAATAGAAATACTCACGTCCACTGATGAGGTTAAGTCGCCACCCCAAACACCCCGCTCGATTGCAAGCTGAGTTATGACGCCAAAGAGTTCCTTACCGCTCGATGAACCAGTTCTCCAGGTCAGGAGCATTTCTTCCATTTTGCTGCGAGTTGCCTGATCCACCTGCCGATAAGTGTCCAGGAAAAGTGGTATAACGAAGGGCGCGAAATGGCGCGCATACGGATCAAAGACATTCTTTGAGATGGCATCGAGGAGATAAAATGCGGGTAGCTTCATCCAAGGAGGTACCTGATAAGGAGGGACCAAAAGTGGAAAGATGAGTCAGCTACTTGGCTGCGGAGGGGGAAAAGAGCAAAAACAAGCAAAAGTTCGAATTCTACAGCAGGAAGCGACGTATTCTCATGGACTCGTCCTCTTCATACCGCTGGCAGCAGCGGTGCCCTTCAATGGGGCGATGAGAGGTTATCTTTGCTCAGACTACATGAAGAGGTCTATATACATAGTTTGCAAGCAACAGACAACTCTGCCAAGCGAAAAGACGCTCGCCCATCCCATCCGCTGTGATCAAGTAAAAATTTCATTGTAATGGATCAAAGGCTCACCCTTCTGATGTGCGAGTCAATGCATTGTGCGACCACGTCTGCCCATCTTGAGTATTCTTGAGCGAACATGGATAGCGTCTGGATTATCGGCCTGGAGTTAATGGTAAGCTCTGCCAGACGGGCAGTAAAATCACGTCGGAATGAGTTGGGATCCACATGATACATTGGAGGGGCAGGTAGTGGTGGTTGCTGGTAGGAATACGCTGCTAGGGCAGACTGATAGCCTGGTGATGGATAAGTGACCTGCCCGTAGGCGGGGGGCTGAGAGTACATCGACATGTCACTTCAAGCTTAGGACGCCGCAAGTTCTTGCCAATGTTACACGAGTATCACCTAGAACCGCCGAGCGAGAAGACTCTGAATTTAATATTTCACTTAAAAAGTGACGGTGGCCGGAGCTCCCAATGAAACGGTGGATGGTGGGTGAAGGTAAAGAAGCAGTTGCCACCACTTGCTTGGGAATCGCCGCCTTATGTTAATTCAATCTCCGACCGCGAATAGCCGGTTAGCCTCGTCGCTGCGCAAAGTATAGTGTACCAGGCTCAACGACCCCAAGAACAACAGCGATCACACAGTAAGTCGGCTTCGTGGTATTCAGCGACGATCCAGTCGACCTTCGGTGTCATGGACGTCATTTCATGCACCCTGGTGTCGTGAAACCGATGGATTCTATCGACCACCCATGGATAACTCGTTGCTAATAGCCCTGTATCTCAGATGCGCGACGTCCTTAAGACCGAAGAGCTCGATGTTCCTGAAGGTGTCACCGTCGAAATCAAGGCTCGGGTCATTAAAGTGACTGGTCCACGGGGCTCACTCACGAAAAACGTTCGGCATGTCGACATGGATATCCGAGTAGTCAAAGCTGGCAAGAACAAAACGAAGATTACCTTGGCTGTCTGGCAAGGGGGACGCAAGCACGTCGCCTGCCTAAACACTATCAAAAGTCTGATCAGCAATATGATCACCGGGGTAACAAAGGTATCCACACCCATCTTTGCACTGAATAAAATGTTGACGTAGTAACCAGGGCTTCCTCTACAAAATGCGTGCAGTCTATGCTCACTTCCCCATCAATACCATCATTCAAGATAACGGGCGAAAACTGGAAGTTGTAAATTTCCTAGGGGAGAAGGTACGTCGACGAGCAGTATTCTGGGAAATGTAAGTTAATTCTCGACAGGCTGTTCGGTATGTCGATATGTTGGACGGCGTGACAATAGCAGAGTCGAAAGCACAGAAAGACGAGCTTATCCTGGAGGGCAATGACGTCGAAAATGTCTCGCAATCAGGTATTTTAACAGCCAAAGCGGATGATCCAGCGATTGACAGGTTTTCGCAGCTGCATCGATCCAGGGTAGCTGCAGAGTGCGGAACAAGGATATCCGTAAATTCCTCGACGGTGTCTACGTTTCAGAGCGGACGACGGTGGTCACGGACTAAGGAGGTGTTGAAACTGAATGGGTTGGACATACTCGAAGCCATGCCAAGTATGCGGTAATCTTCAACAGCTCTGTATGATCACGCATGCCACGCCATTTCATTATTCCACCTGCATGATACATGACAGCGTAAACCAACCATTCCGTGGAAATTTCACGCAATAAAAGGGATCCATGTGCAAACTCGACGCCGATAAGCTTCATAGTCGTTGCCAAAGAATTGCACCAGAGCCTTCTCTTCAACTGTGGGAGATGATCAGAAAACGGACTGGACAAAGCAGGAAATGGACCTCGTGTACGTCGGTAGAAGAACCTCCAAAGGATTACGGCGAAACCTATGAAGCTGACTGGATTTTGCAACACCATTTGGGTGCCTAAAGCCCAGTAGAAGAAACCAGCATAGGAAGGGTGACGGAACCACCTGGCACAACATTGGATCGAAATCAGCTAACTTTGATGTTCAAATGTTGACCTACGCGTATACCCCGTCGGTCACTAATTGATGGGAGTCCCGCTTACGGAATGCGACCGAATGCGAGAAATTGGTGGATGCATGCATCATTGCGGTGGTCCTAAGCGCCTGTCCAACAAATACCAGAAGGACACCTATCGTACTTATCCAGGGAATGCGGCAGGTCATTGCGTGAGTGACGCACCGATAGTAGAAATATATGTGAGTGACTTTGATGAGGGAAAGAAGAACAGGGTAACAAGGTATTCTATGAGTGCAGTGCCATTTGCGACATGATACATTGCGCCATTTTCAAGCAAGAAAGCTGATGAGATGTGAGCCTTGGAGCCAAGCGTTGCAAAGAATTGGACGTGCTCACAGTCCACACTACACTTTTCTAGATTCCAACCAGCAGTCACTGCGAACTCACCCCAATGGAAACCCGACCAGGCTGCAACAAAGAAGCCGAACTGATATGTGGCCCACCAGGGAGATGAGAGGCCACCTTGCAGAAAAAGGGAAAACCCAAGCGCAAAGGTACCCCCGAGCAAGAATGATATCGTGGACGTTGCGAGCGGGGTATTCGGAATGTTGCCGTGCGGCTCTATGTTCGCGGGAATTGTCACCAGGGGATGTTTCATGTGTCTGCGTTCCTGTATACGTCGGTCAAAGGCATCTGCTTGAATGTCTTGCATGTTGGCTAGTACAAGTATGTTAGACAAGCTAGATGGATATTTGCCTTTATTAGGATCAAGCTGAAACGGCTTTTTGTTCTCTTCAAGCTAGGCCCAGCAGGGTCATGGTGCGTTGGCGCTTCCCCCGGAGATGTAACACCCATCGTGCAAGCTTGGGTTTACCCATACTCCGTTCCTTTGCATCCGCAGCTCGAAATGAGACTTCCGACACCAGGAACATGGCACTTGTGGCTCACATTGGTACGTGTTGACAAATTGCATCCTGGGGCCGTGTCTGACGTCGACCAGACTCTGGTAAAACGACGTTAACGGAGTCCATTTTGCACAAGTCATCCTACATTCCATCCCCCGGCTCCGTCGACAGCGGAAGTACTACTACTGACTTTCTGCCTGCCGAGAGGGAAAGAGGCATAACTATACAGTCTGCAAGCATACCAGTCAAATGGAAAAACTGGAATTTTAATCTTATTGATACTCCAGGCCACGCCGATTTTGGTATGGAGGTCGAGAGCGCTAGCCGCGTGGTCGACGGTGCTGTTGTGTTAATAGACTCGGTCGAGGGTGTCGAAGCACAGACAAAGGGTGTATGGAGGCAGCTATCCAAGTGCGTATTTCATAGTTTCGTTCGACTCCATATCGACACCGGTATCCAGATACAATGTAGCCACTCGCATGCTGTTCATGAACAAGCTTGACCGACCAGGAGCGTCTTTTAGATCTTCGTTGCTATCCCTCTTAACCCACAAGTTACATGCGAACCCTCTAGCGATCACACTCCCTTTGGCGTCCATGAACCCCGAAAATTACTCTCGAGAGGAGCCAGGCATCGAAGGTTTGGTGGACCTTGTAAAATGGGAGCTTTGGAGGTGGACAGAAGATGGAAATCACACTTGCCACCCCCTCCCACTGGCCAAAGATACCTCAGAGTTTGCGGAGATCTTCCCGACCGATCATCCGATCATCCCTCACTTGGTACCTGCTCGAATGGCGCTCCTGGAAAACCTTGCGATGTTCTCCGAAGAACTCATGGATCGACTCCTTGGTGTTCCATCAGACCCACACTCTTATCTACAAGTACACCCCACGGAAATAATACCTCACTTGCGAAAGGCGACCATCGAAAATCAGGTTCTCCCTGTATTATGTGGTTCTGCCGTAAAAAGTATCGGTACGGAGTTGGTCATGGATTACGTTGGACATCTACTCGCGAGTCCTCTTGACGTACGTCTTCAAGTTGAATCTCCCGATGCCCCGGTGCGTTTGTTAGCTTGGAAGGTTGCTTGGGACAAACGAAAGGGATGGATGACTTTTATACGAGTGTACTCAGGTGAGTTTATGACCGATTGGGGTCCCCTTTCCAACGACCTTGTCACTAGGAACTCTCAAACGCCAGAGGACTATATATAATGTCAACACGGGTCA
>JBBPSM010000007.1:0-69249 GCA_038093595.1 Butyriboletus regius
TGATGTTCAGCTCCTTTTTAATATCCCTCCTTCAGGACATGGCACAAGTGTGAAACACCATCTGCATGTCCTTGTCACCACTCTCATCGGAACTCATTCCCTCACTGCCTAATGTTGTCACAAGGTCAAATAAAAATTGCCAGACAGATTTGTCATCGTCACCTCTCTCCGCCTTCAATTTCATTAGGGTTTTGGTAATCCCAAGACGACGACGATATTTCTGGGACCGATAAGGACAAAGATTGTTGACAAGTAGTAAAAACTCACGTTGAGCCTTCGTTCATCCTTCCTCGCTTTCTGCAACTTTTCTTCCTTTTCCTTCATGAGTCTCTCTGTGATCTCCTGCTCCGTTTCAATGGAGCTATCATCATGGACACAAGGTTTCGCACTCAAGAGCCAGGTTTTGATGCGACCAAATCTGTGACTTATGGCATCCTCCCAATATTCATCAGACCTCGGTTGAGTCGTCCATTCTTCCTGCTGTCTCAGCATCTTGAGTTGCTATAGGAGGGATGAGATAATGGCTTTATTCCAAGCAGAAGATGCAGGATGATTGAAGTCCCACTTCAAATCATGAGGATCAGGTCCACCATCGCCATTCAGGAATGCCTGAACTTCCTTGCGTGAAGCTCTGCCAATAAGCAAGAAGTTGTCAGTTATGGTAGTTCCAAAGGCTTCTTTGAAAAGGTTGCGGACGTGTTCCTAAAATGAATGACTAACACTCCAGAGGTGAGCATACAAATGCGTACAAGGTTGGCATTCCGTTCTTTATCACAAGTGATCTCTTGCTTTAACCGGAGGACCTTGCATGTCTGTTTCTTTCCAGGAGGACAAGATGCAGATGCAGAAGGTTGCTGCATAACTCGGCATACCTCTTGCACAACCCTCTCTATTGTAGATTGGTCTAAAGGTAAGGAGTTTGGGGATATGGTAGCGGTCTCGGTAGTGGCGTTCTCCTGTGGGATCGATGAGTACTGAACTGAGAAGTAATTAATAGTTACCAACATATGCACCAATCAACCTAACCTTTGGCAAAGCCTGCCTCTGACTAAAAGAGGGTTGGGGGGATGCATCTTCAGGTCCAGTAGTGAAGGAAATGGGGCGTTGAGTGGGGGTGGATGTTGAAAACGACCCGGTGAAAGATGGTCCAGGGTGCGAAACATCTTCACTACAGGAGCTTCTGGATATATCGTTCTCCAGCTCCTAGCATGCACCCTCCGTGAGTAAGGTGGCATTAATGATAGGACTACATACATGGATTTTGCAGAGAGCCATCTCATACCTCTTTGACAGAATAGCCACCTCTGACTCTTTGTCAACCTTGGATGTGTGTGAGAGCGTGACTTGGTACATTAGAAAGATCTTACCTTCATCTTCTGAACTTTGACATCAAATTCCACATGTCACATGGCCTGATGCTGTACTTCCTCAATATCCTTCCTGAGGCTGTCGATTGCTAACTTTTGCTGGGCAATTACTGACTCTTGACTGTCAAGAACAGCTCTCATCTTGCTAGACTCCTCTACGGCCTTTGAATTGCAAGCCCGCAACTCAGCTTCGAGTAATTGTTGTCGTTTGTTATGTTCTTCTAGGGCTTTTGCATTACGTTCTTGCAGCTCAGCTTCGATGGAATATAGTTGACATTCGTGTCCTTTATGCAGCACCTGATACTGACTCAAAGATGATTGGTAGAGTTGCTCCTTCTCTGATTTCATATTCTACGGGAAGTCAGGAAGAGTCAACCTCAGCAAGTTCCAATAGGGAAATGTCATACCTCCAGCTCCATAGAGATTCTTTGAAAGCGCGCTTTCAAATGGTACATATTTTTCCACAGTGCACTCAAGTGATCAACCTCCATTAGCCTCACTTTCACAGTGGGCTGTCCATCTATGAGTGAACAAGTGCAGTTTCAAAGGGGGTGGCACATACCATTTCTGGGGTGCTCACCTCATCCACATTACGTATAGAGGAGCCCCAGGGATTGTAAATGACCATGTCTGCTGAGGTGCCTTCAGGGATTAGTGCGCCAGGCATCAGTTTGAGATTTGACTCGAGGCCAGTTGAGATATCAGGGGACATGGATTCATCCAAGGCAATTAGTGTGCCAGGCATGGCCTCTGATGACTTGGGATGGGTATTGGCTAAAACAGGAAATAACGGAAAGCCTAGCATAACAATAGAATACTTACATCAAAGATTCGCCCCTAGCTGCTCTTCCACATTGTCAATATCCATATGTGATCTCCCATCAACTAGGCCGATATCACCATCCAAAGGCTGATCAGTAGATGTGATGGGGGATGATTGCATGAGAGGACTCAGCGGATATGCCTTTTCAGAAGGACTGGAGAAAATCAAGAAAAAACACCATTATTTTCTTGAACCCTAACATCTACGAGGATATAAATGCAAGGGTTGTTGACCAGAAACAATCGTCGCCATGGAACTCTGGACACAAGCATCTGTTGTCCTGGGTTAAAGTTACATCAATAAGGATCTGGGTGAGATCACTGTCCGCTCACCTTAATTCTAACCTTAATTCTGACAAAAAGCTGGAAAGCTCTAGTCCATCAAAACACCATCAAAGCTATGGTAATGGTTCCACCCTTTGAACAAAGAAATCATGGCATGCACCACAACAGCAACCTGTTGTCTATATCTCTCTGGAACAACTCGACGGTCCAAAGCATATATGATGGCTGCTGCGAGTGGACCATTGTGATAACCCCTTTTATCGCCTGGTAACTGCCATCTCCATGAAAACAATAACCAGTTATTGTGGTAGAGTACAGTATTATTACAGTATTACAAGCAAGTAATGACACAAATGACACAAGTACAACAGGCAGGGAATGAATGATAATTCCAATAATTGCCCCTGAAGGGCGGCGGTATGCAAGAACACATCCTGGATTTTTTCTCTGCTTGTGTGATAACACGATGGATGCAATGCCAAACACCCAACCTTTGGGAAAGCAGAGAGCCAACTACTACACACGATCTCCACTGATATCAGCTTATGCTCTATATTTCCAGACGAAACTTACAAGGATATCATCACCCTCAGTGGTTCCATATAAAGTAAAACAACAAAGCCAAAGCTGCTTTGCTCCACAAGTATGAAGCTCTCCCACAGGGAAAGATAAGCTTGCCTCTAGGATGGGTTGAAAGATGTCAAAATTGATGATTACATCATTGAGTTGACAGAACATTTGGGTGCACCTGATGACTTCTGATAGGTAGCATTGCAATGCAGTTTTACCAATGGATAATGTCATTGATCTAATAGTCTCCAGAGTGTTGAGCTTCATTGCCAGAGCTGATACATATCCAATGGGACTGTGAAGAGTGCATAGTTTTGGAAGGCTAACTCTGCCCTTGATTTGTCTCTTTAATGAACCTTCAGAACCTGTTTTGTACGAAGGACAAATGTGCAATGACTTGATAGCAGAATGTCGCTTCAGAAAGTTGATGAGGGAATGGAGAGGACAGTGCTCGTCGACTTCCAGATTATAGAGGTCTGGGAAGTGTACAAGTCCAAGAAGTGTTGTCCAAGAATGTGGCGTCAATTGAACACTGGTGAGTGAGAGCGATTGGAGCGGGGAGCTGAGAAGGGTTGATAATGTAATATGTAAAACGGTGGATGTGAAGAAGGCCCGAGATTCTAGTTTGAGGGACACAAGACTGGTCAGAGATCCACTTAAGTGGCGAACGTTCTTGGGAAAAGAGACACGGAATGAGGACCATGTGGGACACACATTGATTTCAGTCTCTCGGCACCCAGCCAGCACAATACTCTCCAGAAGAGTGGCCAGAACCTCCAAGCTGAATTCTGCCCTGCCAAAATGCAAGTAGAGTGATATGTTAGATTCACTTAATGATTGGAAATATAGTGTGAGGACCCAAAGGTGGCGATCCAATGCCTGATTGAGTTTGCAGTATAGATTTCTAGGGGTCATGTAAGCATATGTTCACCTCCATGTAAGCAATGCTATGCATGTCATGGGGTCTACGTCAGTCCAAAAAGGACCAGGTTGGAAAGAGGTTGCGGAGATGTAAAGTGGCACCACAATTTCTCTGAAGAGTATGGAAACCCTTGCCAGATTCCATAGGGAATCATGAGGCAGGAAGGAGGCGATTTCGCTGAGCAATTTGTTGGGGAGTATCAACAGCTTTGGAATAATCAATCATGCGAACAAGAACATAGCCCAAAAGGACACTCACCATACTAGTGCGACTCAGAGAGTATGGCAGTCCCGGCAGTCCGGCTGATGGGGGAATGGGCGGAGTCATGGGTGTTGGATCATGAACCAAATACACGGGAAGCACCAAGGTGCAGCGCCGTAATTTGATTGGCCATAGGTCTGGTTGATGATCCTCCCTCTGATACTCACAAGACTGTTGAGGCTCTGAGGTCCAGCGTGATCTTTTGATTGGACGATTAAAAGCGATATCCTCCATCCAACGTTTATGTTCCTGCACTGTAGGTCAAACCTCGATGAAGAAAAAAAAAAGTGAAATATTCACTATGACATCTTGTATTGGCCTGAGATTGGGGGGGGAGTCTTCTCGCAATTGTTTGCATTCCTAAACAAGGTTAGATGAAGAATGGGATGAGTGGATCAGAATATACCGAAGTCCGGACATCATCTATATGAGTTGCTTGAGTCTCCGAACACTGCCACTTCATTGGTTTTGCGTTCGGACAATCATTCCCCCTCACACGCTTCGGACATGAGAGTTCTTCCTATGTTTGTGATGTTGGTTAATCAGGAACTGAGACAATAGAATTCATGGAGTCCTTACCTTATGAATCTTGCTGATTGTGCTATCCATGGCGAGACATGGTTGAATAGTGATGGTGTGAAGATTCAACATGCCGGATATTTAACTAGAACCAAACCTAACAAAAACACGTCACTACATCAAGGTCAAGCATGTAAACTCAGCCTATGATATTGGGCACACACCAAACCCACTGACAATAGACTCAGCTGACCAGCGAAGTTTAGTTATGCACAATAGGAACAATAATTGATATTACCTTATTAAATAGATAATTGTTGCAATGACGATGGGCAGTCAGAGACAATAGACCCTGTAGATAAAACTTGTCAGCTTAGAGACCATTGTGATCAAATGCCTCCCAAAAAAACGATTTCAGTACCAGCTTTCTACTGTACCAATGAACCCCCTCAATTGCCTCTCTTATCTTCTCAAATTCAGATGGTTCAACAGCTAGTGTGTCCAACCACTATATCCACAACCGAAGAGCTCACTGTACTAAAGCCATCCCTTCCATCCATGCCAAGAACATCCATGTTGAGAGCAGCCACGCCGGGCCCTTCGATCACCCCCGTATTCCGAGTAGTGACCACCCCAGGACCTCCTCCACGGTCCAGATCAAAAGAAAAGGGGTGACTTTCACCATTGACATACCAAGCCACCATGAACGGGAAGACTCACCAGCCCCGAGCGAGTCTTCCTTTTCCTCCCTTGAGAGTGAGATCGCCGATACCATGAAGATTCCAAAACCTCCTGGAGAGGCAGGAAGGCCGGGCTGAGGCGGATACAACCTGGAAGAGCAGCTCGGCTGGGGGGAGACAATATTCAAACAACTCAAAGTAAGTCAACAATCTGGGTATAAGTGAAACTCTACTCACCAAGTTATCAGCGTTTTGCGCACAAGGTAATCAAGAAGTACTTGGACACAAGCCAGAGCAGGGGTGTGCAAGAGCTTGCAGCAATAAAGACTGTGAAACAACAGGTGAGCAGGTGACAATCAGATTTGAAATAACACTTACTTTAAGCCAGGATATTGAAGGGTTATCCAATGTTGAATGATTTTGAGAACTGCTGGCCAGTTGATGATCTAATCATGCTTCGATTGAAGTACACCTCGCAATGGAGCCGACAAATGAAGAGGATGCACAGTACTCCCCCATCTGAAAAGGGGATGAAACCTAAGTAATTATATATAACAGAACAGCAGATAAGTACTTAGTGGTAATTGTTTGGTGATACCAGTAGGTAGCTTGATGTATTATATCCTTGTATTCATTGTGACTTGATACTATGTAGTACTATACATTACAACACAAAGGTTTGTGGTACTATACACCATTGCAACACACTGTGACGTTTGTGGCTAATCCTAAGGTGAAGAAAGGAAAGGAACAATTAAAACTCGGTTGAAGCTAATATACTGGAATGGACCCAGCCGGAAGAGTCTGGTTCCCACACTACAAAGAGGTGATCACATGGGCAACAAAAAAAATGATTACTTCCCATCCTTGCAAGCAAGGTAACTGCAGGCACGCGGAAATTAGCAATCTGGTTTGTATTAGCAACACTATGTACCAGATTGAAAACAACAACCAAATCTCAAACAATACAACACAGCATGCCTTGTACTTCAGCACAATAACTTCATCGCCTTGACTACGAAGCTTTTGTACATCTGTTACCTTTATTGTCAACCGACTGGCCTATCTGGCCTATATTTGACGAGATCAAGTCTTGCTCATCCACATAGTGATGTTTCCCCTGAATCTCTTCTCGTTTGTGTTGTTTGAGAAATATCAACTAGCTGCCCGCCTCACTGGACATCAAGATGCCATCTTGTGCTTGGCAATATCTAACTCCACCAGCTTACTAGCAAGCAGTGGTTAGTATGTGTTTCCACTTTTGGGACCAGAAACTGAGAATGAGCAGGATTTGACAGTTTACAGATCTGGGACTTATAGCAGATGTCCCAACTCCCAAAGCCCACTCAATTGCAAAACCCTGGCGATCCCATTACTTGCATTATATGGTTGTCTCAAAAGAGCGACCTTCAAGAAGTGCTTTGCTCTGGGACAGGGCTTGGATACCTTATTCTGTGGCGGCAGCATATGGACACCACAACAGAATTCGACGAGACGTTCTTGCGACGCATCGGGACTGGGCAGGAAATCATAAGTATAAACCATTACAACATTGACAGCACCACTCGCATTATCACAGGGACATGCAACAGGTGAGCTCAACTCTGGGCCCTGGACTCCAAACTCAACATCATGAATATTTTCAGTATAGAACTTGCTGCCTCGGTCCCGCGCACTTTGTACTTCCAGGGAGCTGACATCATTGCCTTCGGAATGTATGACGGAGAAATGTGAGTCAATAAGCATTGCAAGGATAGGTGACTAACAATTCTACTCAGACACACCATGCAAGGCAAAGATGGTTTACTTCTAAGCACGAAGTCCACCAGACTGATGATGTGAGCCACAATTACAAAGCAGACTCATGTATCTGAGGCTAGATTTTAGTGGGGGAGCTGCTCTTGACCAAACAGGAGGCTACTCCGTTGTCGATAACGCTGTGAATGGGTTCAGCCTACACTGTCTAGCGGATGGTGCTTGCGTGAGATCCTACAATACCAAACCACTAAAAACGTACCCAAAGCAAGTTGCATTTGCTGAACAGATGAAGAGAATCATGGGTGGTGGGGAAGGCGGGATAGTGCACATCTTCGACAAGGCGACTGGAAGGCTCATTCAAGCCCTTAGACATTCCTATACAGGTCAAGTTCAAACAATAACTGTTAGTGAGTCTCAGCGAATGGGTTGACCACTCACACTTACATTTTAGGCTCATGACGATGCTAAATCATCTCTTATCGTCGCCACCTCCTCAAGTAATGAAGGCGATCTCCATATCTCCTTATGGAGGAAACACTACTCATCGGTACCAGACTCTAAGAGCTCCAATACCAGGTCAACCATCCACACGGTCCTCCAAGCGGTGATCCATCTGGCAACTATTATGGTGGCAATTCTACTCGTTCAAATCATGGTGAGTTCAATCAATTGAGCAATAGAACTAAAACTTACTAGGAGCCAGAACCCGATGCTTTGTGGCAAGAAAGCCAATCACATTACTGGGTTGGATTACTGGTACAATATGTGGTATCAGTCGTCTAAGCAGGCAGCAATGAACAACAACATACAACTATTGTTACAATAGCTAATTGCTGATCCTAGCATGTTGGTGATGTGGAGAAGGGCAGACTGGCCACATGAGGAGCAAAACCACATCAATGGTAAAATGTTAAGCAAGGATAACCATGAAGATGGAAGTCGTGAAGTGCTTGAGCATGAGGAATGCACGGTCATTGTGGAAGACGAGGAGCACAAGGCTGTCACCGAGACTGAGGACAAGGTTCCAGATGAATTGTACGACATTGCTGGAGAAAGCATCGGAGAGTGGCATGGATTGTCTTCCTTAGTCGAACTGCCTAGTGTATAGTATCAGCATTGAAGGAGTTGGATATGTGAACAACCTTACCTATCAAAGTCGCGGATGTTTAGGTTGTCTACAAAGTTTCAGACATTCATGGCAACTGGACGTTTATATTGTCCTCATTGTCTCAAACATCGACATAGTTATTCTACCCAATACAATGTACTACGAGCGATACATGTGCGTGCTACAAGCTACCTGAGTTGATGGTGAAGCAGGAAAGAGTGTTCATGAGAAGTTGTCGGACTTATATACTGGAACGAGTTCATCGCTGCATTTGGAAACCGTTGTCAGCAAGGTCACCAGCCGTGACTGTCATCGCCCGGATTTAGAAACCATTGGCAGTGGGTGGCATGAAGCCCGATTTTCCCAGCTGACTTCGTTCCAGCTTATAAACTCTTCCCCACATCAAAACTACTTTTTCCCTCCCCTTACATTACCACACAATGTAGTAGTAGTAGTGATGAGGTGCAGGTGTCGAGAACCAGTTTCTACCAGTTCCTTGGCGAGTCTACACATTCATGAGTCTAAAGACAAACCAATGTTTCGTCCAACATCAGCATCGGTGTCGTCCCTGGTTCGCATTGTCCACATCACCACTATGGATGGCATTCCAATGGATTCCATTGTCCACCCCACTGTGGACGTGGGAAGGTCACTTACCTGATTGAGTTCATTCCAGTTTAAATATACTCGCACAACACTGACACAAGTCTTTCCTGCTTGTGTAGGACCTCACAGCAGTACTATCAAACATTCACACAAGATGCAAAGTTTTGCTCATCGTGTAGTACCTTGTAGTGGTAGTAGCAGTAGCATCAGTATCAGTAGGCATTAGTATCATACAACAAAGTGAAAGTGAAGTATCTCTGTTAATAAGCGACGTCGCCGTTTCTGAGAATTGCCACAGGCTACAGACTAGAACCTCGGAAACACATTCGTTGGCAAGCTCGCATCAAGGTGATTATCCTTCTCGTCGATCAAGGGGATGCTCATCATCAATAAACTCTACTAGGCTCCGCTCTGCCTCGGAAATGCATTCATCAACAAGCTCACATCAAGATGATTGTCTTTCTCATTGATCAAGGGGATGCTCATCATCAATAAACTCTACTAGGCTCTGCTCTGCCTCTCTGCCTCTCTGCCTCCAGCACCACTCATGTTCATAACTCTGGATGTTATCCCTAATCCTTTGTTGTTACAGCTAACCCACTTCTTGTCAGTAACGCACACTATGCCTGCTCTCATCGAAATCCACGCAGCTTGGCTCCTGGTCAAGCAATGGGCTGCTAACACTATGTTATTCATTGAGCTAGAGAAGGAGCTATCTAACCTCAGGACCTACGACTACAGCCAGTGGAGAGAAACTTTCAAGAAAGTTGAGATTGCCTCGGACCCCACTGAGGAGCATCTCGTCTCTGCTGTCGACATCATTGTGGAGGAGGCCAGAATTCATGGGTTCTCACTTTCTGATGATGACTCCAATACCGTGACAACCTCAGAATCTTTAATCCTGGCCTCATCCACTCGGTGGCATTCCAACAAACCCAAGCAGTTGCGTAAACGCCACAAGCTCGCCATAAATAGGTATCTTGACCTCAATGCTGTGGAGGATGAGGATGAGGATGAAGACACAGTGTCCAAGCCAGATGATGAGATTCGACTGGCTCACTCGTGTTCCAGGCAGATAAGTCCATCGAGTGAACCCAGGCAGCAGTCACGCAAACACTGTAATCCAGCCGTAAACACATATTTTGACCTCAATGCTACAGAGGATGAGGAGGATGACACAGTATCAGTATCCGAACCAGTATCCAAGCCACATCACTCGTGTTTGAGGCAGATACATCCATTGGGACTGGAAGTATTCGCTGAAAGCCTCAATAATATCGCCAGCCATTATGCTGACGCACGTCATTGTCACTCCTCACCGTCGGAGGGGGAGGGCAACAATCCTAGGTGTTACTTCATCAATTTTTACTCTCATGAGTGATGGATCTCTAATAAACAGTGTTCTATCCTCACGGACACTCTTTGCTACAGAACACACCGCTTGTTACATCCTCGAGGACCTGAAGCCTCACGTGTCTGCAGCTCTGATCACTCCTTGGCTCTCCCGAAGGCTATATGTACAAGCATCCTCTCCATTAGCGATCAAGCAAGCTATGGCCCCTTCTCATCAAGATGCAGTGCATGATATCACTCTTGTCCCCCCCACAGAGGCCAGTCAAATCTTCTCCATGGGTCCTGTTCTACCTTGCTGAAGTTGGGTGCGAGTTAGGAGAGGCAAGTACAAGAATGATCTCGCATATGTCCTTAGTTGCAATGGTGACACGGTCAATATTTTGGTCATGCCGTGCGAGCGCCCATACGACTTGCCCGAGAAGTTGCAAAATACTCGTGCATTGTTTGATTGGCAAACTGCTTACGACGCTGGCCTACATCTTACCCTGATCGAGAACTTGAGGAACATCACAGCCTTTCAATGCAACAATGCCTCCTACTTCGCCAGTCTTCTTCACCTCTCACTAATGAGGGATGATCTTAAACATGTGCTCATTCCTCATCTAGATGAGCTTTTTCTCCATTCACAAGTAGGAATGGATTCATCTCTGGCCAAAAAAGCGTTGGTCTTGTTTTCTTCCCAGTTCTGGATAGAAGGGGATGTTGTTTGTTCATCGTCCCCCGAGCTGCTCGGCCAGAAGGCGGCAATAATTGCTGTGAACTTGGACCAATGATCTGTGTCCCTTCTCCTGGACGATCGAATATACCACTGCCCCCTCCTGGAGCAACGTCATGTGTTCTCTCTTGGAGACCATCTACAAATTATCGTGGGTTCCAACTGTGGTTATGTGGGGATAGTCATCATGGTTTGTGGAGACGATGTCATTCTCAGCTCATCAACTGACTTATCCCATGAGATGAGTACTGGCTGCCGACTATTTACTTCATTTCATAACTTCAATTGTATTAGGTCCGGGTTTCTAATTACTACCTGGAGACCTGCTGCCCCGATCATCAATGGTCATCACATGATCTGGTGCCCCCTGCCCCCAACCTCTCGCAGCCTGAACAAGCGAGCCTCCAACTTGGTGATTGGGCACGTGTCGTTGATGGCCCGCATCGTGGCCTTCAAGGTTACATTGACTGGATTGACAACGATGTGGTTTGGATTATGGTTCCAGAGGATTCAAACAATGACCAAGCCAATGATGTGGACTTTTCAAATCTGAAAGGAATCCTGGTGTGTGTTCATGTCTCAAAGATCATGTCCACACCAGCCCACAACATGCTCAAGTTCACTAAGGAAAAGGGATATGATGTAAGTGTTGGGGATGAAGTCAGGGTTGCAAGGGGGACCCACTGGGGCCATCAGGAAACAGTGAGGAAGGTTCACTGGTTAGAGGCTCGCCTTGATGTGGTGTTTAGAGATAGTTCCATGGTAATACTTCACCATCTCTGATCTCCCATGGAATATAATGTATATCTTCTGCAGGCAACTGTCCCCATAACATGGTGTGTGAAGGCTATGGACTTCTCCTTGCACGAGGCATCCAAGTTGGTTGGAAAGGAAGTTTGGGTGGTTGGTGGCAAGTTCAAGGGATGTGGAGTGGCATTATATGCTCTGGGTCAGGACTGCAGTGTGGTATCTCTGCTTGGGCACCCAGCTCTGAACATTCCTAACCATCAGATCACTGCACTATGAGTTTCATAACTATTCTCTTGACATTGCTCACCTCTTTTGCAGCTCTGGTGTCCTTTTGACAGGCCACATACTGGATCAGTTTCGCCTGCAACAACTAGTGGGGCTCATTCATGGATCGTTTGTGCCACAGATCACAAGGCTAGAGAGGATGCCACCTCCATCGCCGCAAGCATCTTCTTCGGCACTTCCTTCAGCACCAGAAGACTCGACATAGACAATAATGCCTTTCAATCTATCTAACCCCGCGCTGCAGCCCCAAGATATATATGGTACGGTATAGTATTTTATATACTACAGATAGCTAATGTGGATTCAGGTAAAATTCCCTGGCTTTTCAATGATGCATTCTGCGATTTTACTGGCTTCCAACTTGCATTCAATGTGGACTTGCGATTCCAGGGCAGGTCTTTCCTCAATCGCATGGCTCGTACAACCTGTCCTGACCGCTTTTGTGGTCCTTCTGGGCCTGCTCCTGAGGGCTCTGTCTCTGTCTCTGTCCCAGGGCATAACAGAGGGTCAGGGCTTCAAAATTACCACATCCCTGCCAAATTCCTGAAACCGGCACTTCCGAATGGCAGTGGGAACAGTAAGTGTGCACTGATCCTGGTCAGTGAGCATGCAGGCCAAATTCACCTGATTACCAAGTACCACAGAAAGAAGGAAGTGCAGTTGGTGGGATCTTGGTTTCCATGCAAAGACATTTGCCCTGCCTATCCATCCGAACTATATAGTATTTAGTATTCCAAATGTATTTAGTCTGCCTGGCGATGAATTGGACATGTGCTCATTGTTGCCTCACTATTGTCTCTCCCACCATTTGGGCAGGAGTCGGACTATCATCACCCCTACTATTGCTGGTTCATCACCTCCCCATCTCCCATTTACTTTTGACGTGTCCCAAAATATTTACTTATGGCATAGATGATGTGATGTATAAAATATTTTATTTTGGTAACAACAGTTCTCTCTTAATATTAACTTTGATGGAACCATGGAAATAATAATTAGAATGTTTGCAACAAAAGATAATTGTGGAGTGGACATTTTGAGGGATATACAAGATAATATATATTATTTCATTGTCTCCTTTTTAAAATTTCTCTTCCAAGTTAAACCTGAGAAAAATATTTGGATAACCCTTACAAGAAAATATGTTATCTATTGTACAATATCCATCCACCATAAAATATGTTGATTTCCCTTTGAAATACCTTATGTATGGCTCAAAATGTTGGAATTCCCAATGTGTTAGCAGTGACTTCGCCACTGGGAAAAAGCAAGTCACGAGATCTAATCCTGATACAGATCTAGATAATGATAAGCGTGGGACAGGTTGTTATCAGCATGATCAATTAATGTCTGGGTACCTTCCCACCATCACATGACTGCCACAATGGTCCGTGCTCGTCGTTGCCCATAGCAAGCACGACTGTATCACTCATTTGGGTTGTTTTTCAGCAGCATTTTTTTTATTCTTATGTTTTATACATCCTGCACTCAATATATGTATGTTATTTATATTACTATACACCTTCTGTATCGTTATGTTAGCCATCCCACATGAAAATTTCACTCCCGGGGAATTCTGACCTCAGCTTTGAGTTCAGGCTCCAACACTGAATGTCAATACACATGGGCCCAACAAGCAGAGTTTCAACTGTTCCTCTCATGTTTCTCCCGCCATCCCTGCTGTCCCTGCCCTCCCTGCCATCTCGCCATCCCCAATACTGGCGGCGATGGTGGGGTGTTTAATTCCCTTCTCTGATGGACGCCTCTTGATCCTAACACTGCATGCATGTATCTCCATCAACACTCGACGCCAACACTCCCAGGGCATTCCACTCCATCTGTGCTCGTCATCCAGTCATTTCATGTTCTCCAACATGCACTTCCCCATCCTCAAGTCCATCGGGCCCTTTGGAGTGGTCCGTGTGCACAGGCGTGAGTTTGTTTAAAATTTGCCTGTTTTTTCATCGCATTACAGAATGCCCCTTCATCCAGCCTACCACCATGAAGTGGCAAGCGAATATTTCAACCTCTTGTCATATCAAGGCAGCGTTCTGCTGTGATGGCCTCTCCACAGAGAAGTTCATTTCATCACTCAGCAATATCCATCAACACTATGTACTCAAAGAGCAATGGCGAGCAGAAGAAGCTTCAAGTATGTTTAATTTCTCAGGTATTGCTAATTCTC
The DNA here is from genome assembly GCA_038093595.1 of Butyriboletus regius. Taxonomy (NCBI): domain Eukaryota; kingdom Fungi; phylum Basidiomycota; class Agaricomycetes; order Boletales; family Boletaceae; genus Butyriboletus; species Butyriboletus regius. The sequence continues at coordinate 14,187 of JBBPSM010000007.1, forward strand.
ATCGCTCACCACATTTCTAGCTGCTTGTCAGCTTTGGAAATGTATTGTGGAAGCTGCTATGCAGGTTGGTGAATTCACAGACGATTTTCCTTATCCCAAAGATGACAACCTTTATTTCAACAATAAAGACTCTGTGGATGAAGATGAGGAGGGCGACATGGAATCATCAACTAACCCATGGTTGTTTTCGAAGTACTTTACCATTGTTGCTCAAATATGTGTGAGGGTCATGTCACGTTGGACATGTGCTGACATCTTATCCCAGTCAACATATCCTCTACCATCATCGCGATACTCAGACTCGCCTACAATGTAATCAACAACTGCATGACGCTTGGCAAGCCCAAATGCCCAGCTTGGTTGACCAATACCTGGAGTGGAAGCATGGTGAGAGTGAAGATCAACATGATGATCTTGCTGGTCTTGAGCATGTTTTTCATGTCAATATCATTGATGTCTTCTGTATGTTGGCTGCTAGTCCCTCGTCAAACATTTGAGTTAATGAGTCACAGCTTATACACCCCACATGCCTATTTGTCAATGGCCTGACAAACAAGCCAATATTGCACTCATCCGAGTTGGTGCCATTGGATGTTTGCCAACCCAACCAACTGTGGTGGTCACGCTGCAGTGTCTGGAACTTTATCATCAATCACGTCACCGGCAGTCATCACTTAGCATCCAGGCAGTGGTGAAAACCCTGTGTGCCCTTTACAACATAAGCCTGATATTCAATATATTATATCCGAGTCCATGTCATCACCTCACCTTCAGATAATATACACTCACCACCTACATGTTCAATTCTCTGCCGCCTTTGAAATCTATCTCGATGTACTCCGCTGAATATATTCAGCATTGGATCAAGTCATTGGACGTGTTGGTCCTGGTTGGAAGTTACAAGGAGCATGTCCTTGCTGTGCCTTTTCTGTCAATATCATTTAATCTTTATCGCCAATTCCTTACATCTCCCACAGCAACCTGATGAACCGGTATTGATTCCAGCTCGGCTACATAGCATGGATGGCAATCAGTCAGCGAAGCGGTTAGATGGATCCGGTCACACGGATCCCCAGACTTTCGCTAGTGACTACTTTGTTCCTGCAGACCAAGTGGAATGTTTCAAGGATGATGTTAAATCTAAGGCACGATGCGACTCCAAATGAGCCACCTGCATGAACAACTGGATGGCTGCGAATCCTGGCAGTGAATGTTGCCAATCCAAATCCTAAGAAAGGACTCGATCTGCACAACTACTAGACTTGCTTATAGAGAGAAGAGGATGATGGGGAAACCCAACAAGAACTTGACTGGAGTTCTTGGGGCGTTGACATTCGGTCTTATATACTATTACATGGTGTTTGTATATATTGACTACTGGTCTGTGCGTCAGGTACAGTAGGGTCTAGGGCATGATATCATAGATAAGAGATGACGTCATAGGTCTAGGTCATTCTAAACTCTGACAGAAATTAAAGATAAGGGTGTTAGAGCAGCCGAGAAGTCTGAAGAAATAGGCTGGTCTAGAAGGATCACGTGATAAGTCATGTGACATTCACACGGTCACATGATGCGAAAAAAATAAATGAAAATGAGTTCGTAACAGTGAAGAGCAGATCAAGGTCTTTGAATAGATGGGGATCTTTTTGTTGGCATGTTGGCATGGTTTTGTGGAGTGTGTAATAGAAATGAAATGTAGTGGTGAACTGTATGTTCATCCATATATAATATATGTATATTGTTACTCACATCATTGCAGTGCCAAATATGCCCTGTCTGCCGTCAACCAAGTTCTCATGGTCTGTGGCCAAGATCAAGCTATTGGTCATGACATTGGTTGTTTCAAAAGGTACCATCCCTTCAAGTTTGCTTGGTCAGAAGGCCAAGGAATTGAATCTCAGCATTGTTGTTAACGCATTCCATGGATTTGCCCACAACTGTATGTGTCAGTTAGCAAATCACCCTCTTTACCTTCAAGGCTTTGGCAATAAAGACCTCGAAACCTGCGAGCGGATATTTGTCAGTTCCAACAGTACGGCAAGTGTTATTTGGCACACGTCATATTTTCACTGGAAGCAATTCCTCGACCTTTACTTCAACCAATGAGATCACGACAAATATCTTGAACTCAGTAAATTCATTCCTAAATTCATTCTCTTACTGTATCCAAGAAACCTCCAGGCAAATTTTTGCTCAATAACTACTGCCAAGCTGTCAACCTTATTGACAAGTATTCTACTGAGCTCACTGCCTTCAAATCTGTGATGGGGTTCATAGATGCTGACTTCGAGCAATGGCATGAAGAGGAGAAGAAATACTTGCACAACTGTGCAAACGAGCAGTGTGAGACTTCACTAGCAGTTGAATATGTGGAGCTTCTGCAAAAGCTTCAATTTGCAGAGTAGGTATCTTTCTCATGCCATAAGATGTCGATTTATTGATGTCATCTCAGAGCGACCTACAGCAGCCACACAGCGGCTCCTTTCCTTATATACACACCTGCACAGTATACTGCTGCAATAAGTCTGAATGTGACAGCCCACAGATGGACCAGTGCCATTACTGTGGAGTATTCCTCTGTACTCCGCAAGTATCAGTTGCAGATGAATGCAGTTGAACACTTTGAGAAGGTGAATGGTATCAAGCAACGATGGTTACCTGATCACCCAGAGTACCTGGCCTGTGTGGATTATATGACACACCGTGTCTTTATTCGCATGGTAGAAGAGCTTGAGGGACTGGTGGTTCAAAGGTTTTTTGAGTTATCAAAAGCAAATCTCGCTTCTACTGGTTAGTTTGCATGCTCAAAATCGGACTTGTGCTGACATTTCAAGTAGGTTACAAGATGTGAAAACACATCTCTAAAACATTGACCAAGTGCTCTGCTGCCATCTGCACTGCTCTTGAGTGGTATAACAGACTTGCTCCCCATCAAACCCCTCCTCACCGTTCACTCGACTACACTGAGGTTATCAGCTATGCTGCGCTTGGAGACTTCACACTGCTCAAAATCTCTCATACAGACATTCTCTTGAAACCCTGGGCAACATCAGCAAATTGCGAGATGTCAATGAAATACTTCAAGATTCTTTGTTTGCAAGAAGAGATTGAATGGTTGAATGTTGAGATTCGTAGATTGGCGGTTTGGGTGGACTTCAATGATCAGAAAATCTGTTCTTCTGCTGAGAAGCTCAGGTCAGATGGTTTTTCTTACCTTACAGCTGAGATGGATTGGGTATATGCAGAATGTCATCGTGTAAATGATGTGCATCACATGCGACTGAGGAAGATATATTCATTGAAGGGGTTTTCTGGATCTCACCCTCATGTTGTTACCACTGACAGTGATGAAGATGCAGACAAGATCGAGGATGATGATGATGTGATGAATGGTGATGTACTGCAACTCTCTGAATATCTTGATAGGATGTCATAGGCTCATACTGTAGCTAGTTTTCTTGTCGTACGCACGTTTGATGAGTGAATGCATCATGTCGTTGATTTGTAAACTCCAAGACAGAAGAGAAGAACATGACGAAGATCTGTTCAATGCCAGAATCGCATCCTCAGCTCTCTGCTATCAGTGCAATGAAGAATCAACATTCGAAGATGTCTCGAATATCCAACATTCGGATCATTCATGGGTGATGTGATTTCCATGGAACATATCCATATTGCTATTGAACATGCCGCTATCATGTTCACAACATAGGCTCATGTTGATTCAGCACGCTGTTAGGGATGATGGTAACCATACAACTCGTTTATGTACAGTGCAATAAATACTAACATGCTTCAGGCTTGTTTACATTTATTCACTTCTACCTACTCCACTGGTAGGATGTTCTGTGAAGACTCACAATCCACCATTGACTTCTATGAGGCACACAAGTGCTCAGTTCCCTCTGCTTGTCAAAGCAACAGTCAGTAAGTCTTGTCATTCTGAAGATATGTCATCTGTTGATTTGGCACCCAGAATGCATACATTAAAATCAAGCTCATCGCCATGTTCGACCATGAGAAAAAAAGAGGAATGCATTGCCTTTTACCTGCCATGGACCCTACTATTATTTCTTCTGTCCTGGTCGCTCTAGGAGGTGAACAAGCAAGTTTAGAGAAAATCTACAACATATTTGTCAAGGAGTTCCTCAGTACATTCCGCCAACGTTTGTTCAGTTGGGATACTGTAGAACTTCCAACTGTGATAGTACAAAATAAGTCTCTCCTTGTAATGCTCGTGTTTGCCCTCTAATTTATTGAAAAAGGACTCAATACCAATGACTCTCACAATCATTCATCAGCCTCCGCTAGTGAGCCATTCCTCTTCCCTGATCCCATGGTAGTGACCTCGACTCCATGTGCATCTTTTCTGCAAGCTGACTTGAATGATTTCTCTTTCACTGATATGACCATGTCCACAAACTGCCTCTCCTCGAATGCTTCAGACGCTCACACAACCTTTATGGCCACAAGTGCCTCAAACCCCTCTGTTGCTAAGCTGTTCACACTGTTGACTCACAGCTCTAGTGCGGATCTGTCGTTTGAGTCAAGCATCTCCTTGGATTTGATCTCTCCATTCCCTATCAAGTCTCTGCTCGCTCCACAGCTTCCCTCTCCTTCCTTATCACTTGCATCAGAGTCTTCTTCTTTGTTGGCAGAGGGAATCACAATGGGATGAGGTTGACAGGCAAAAATGTCCAAGGAATCACGCTGTCGCCCAGAGCTCGCATCCCTGGCAATGGATAATACACCTGGGCTCAGTTCAAAACACAACCCTGATCTTACCTCCCTCCCACGTCCGCCGTCGGCTGCAGCTCCCAATGACCCTTTTCATTTTGTACAGCATGGAGACCAAGCTCTGACAGCAAGTTCTGCTTCAGTTTCCTCTACTTCCACCCTGGGCAGTGGCACTGATGAAAGAGATTATACCCGCATCACCAAAGCACTTCATTGTGCAATCGGCAATGGAGATGTGCATATCTTGACGAATAATCTGATTTGGAAGTGTATAAACGACCTTTATGACCCTGGAAGTTGGGGTGCTATCCTAGCGACCTGTGGTGTGGACGAGGGTCAGATTGGAATGGTTATTGAAGTAATGAAGGCAGCACAACGGGCACCTTGTTGATTAGTCTGGTCATTGATAGGTGATTTCAAATAACCTCGACCCTACACACTTAGCTAACCACCAGTAGAGGAACTCAGGATAAGCCGTTACTTGTGTACTTACTTCCCTCCAGCAAATTTTTGTGTCTGCCTGGAATATAAAAGAGATCTGACCCCATCATTTCCCATTGTATTTCATTCTCACATTTCAATGCCACAAAGCTCTGTGCTTGCTAAATGTGCATGGCCTGCTCTGACAGCTGATGACAAGAAATGCTGCCATGAAAAATGTGAGGTGTTGGCACTGGATATCTCAGAGGCTAAGAAAGCGTACACACAAATGGCTGTTGACATTACAAACAAGCACAACTGGTGAGTCACGTTGCCTCTCTTCTGCTGCTGGCTACTTCCCCCAATTGTTAGGTCGGTGAAATGGACCCAAACTCAACTCTTCATGAAGAACTTGGGTGTGTGTTCCTGCTGTCATGTCAGCACCTGGAATGTGTTCCTCAAGGCTCAGCTTCATTGGGTGAACTCAGGTAATTGTTTCCCTTTATCTCTCCCAAGTCAGTCTTGTTGCTCACCATGCAATCACAGGTTGTGAACCCGGGCAGCGCATCATGCTTACAAAATATGTGGCTGAAAACAAGGTGAACTTATTGGCGACATATAAACAACTGTCCCCAGCTGAACAGAATGAGTTCATCAATGACGTCCAGACTTCATGTGAATAGCAGGTGGCAACTCAAGCACACACGAATCTGAAGGCCATCAGCAACATGATCAGTGCTGCTTTTGCGATCATGGACCTTGAGGTAAAATTTTCATTCATATAAAATTACCAATTAATTTGTTGAGATAGTAGACATCCCTGTGCACAAAAATCTACATTGAGGGATTTTATGTCATGGTCCACAAATCCATTGATGACCTGTCTGCACCAAAACTTTTCTTTTCTACTAAAGCTGAGAAGTTTTGAATGTCGATCTGGCTCAGCTCACCCTCTGACTTGAGTCTTGGGTAGTCAGTGGCATGGGTATGTTTCATTGCATGTCCTCTAATTCACTCATTGAAACAATCTTTAGACATTCCCACTATGAGTAACCATCAGAGGCCATTGAATAAACTCATTTCTGACTGTCGTACAAGCATTCAAGATGAACTTGGTGAGCTTGGTCGTAATTCTTATGGGATGCTGACATAATGCTTCTAGACTTCATTCTTACTGAGATAAAAGTTAAGCAAAAGGTTCTGATGAACTATACCAACTACGAGCGTGACATTGTCGAACATTATTCCATAGCACTAACTGGCTGGTCATGTGATGGCCCAGTCAAGAATCCAGGCAAGTTAGGTGGTAGAGCAGCACTCGAAAAGCTATGGAATGCCCTTGAGTCTGAGAAATGTAAATGGGTGAAGTTGAAACCCAGTGAGCTTCAGGTACGGGTTGCTAGCAACAAGGCAAAACAAGCCAGCAGGGAACAAGTGTACAAACCTTGTAAGCACCACAGGGTAGAAGTTGATGAAGTCATGATTAACAGTAACTCAACTGACGAGGACAGTAGCAGCAATAGCGACTCCGAATGAAATTGGACATGGATTTCATTCCAGTTATTACTACCATACTATAGAGACCAAGAGGAATAGAAGTGATGATAACATTGACGAGTAGCACAACAACAAACCCAAACTCCAGTGATAGGAGTAACAGCAACGACAAGAGCAATAAGGTGTCAGTACACATAGAACATAATGTGACCTTTACACTTAATTGAACAACAGTGGTAGTACACATACAACATAACGACATGATGTGACCTTCACACGTTGAACAGCAATGGTAGTACATGTACAACATGACGACATGACATGACCTGTATGCTTAGTTGAATGGCAGTGTTAGTACACATACAACGTGATGTGGACCTCCACACACTGGTAGGAATACAACATGATGCAACCTTCACAGATGTTCAATCAGCAGTGATGAAGTACCTTGTAGTACCGAGAAATCAAACATACTTGAAGCTTCTTCTGCTTGCCGTTGCTCTTCGAGTATGTGGTGTTGATGGATATTGCTGAGTGATGAAATGAACTTCTCTGTGGAGAGGCCATCACAGCAGAACGCTGCCTTGATATGACAAGAGGTTGAAATATTCGCTCGCCGCTTCATGGTGGTAGGCTGGATGAAGGGGCATTCTGTAATGCGATGAAAAAACAGGCAAATTTTAAACAAACTCATGCCTGTGCACACGGACCACTCCAAAGGGCCCGATGGACTTGAGGATGGGGAAGTGCATGTTGGAGAACATGAAATGACTGGATGACGAGCACAGATGGAGTGGAATGCCCTGGGAGTGTTGGCATCGAGTGTTGATGGAGATGCATGCATGCAGTGTTGGGGTCGAGAGGTGTCTGTCAGAGAAGGGAATGAAATGCCCTGCCATTGCTGCCAGTATTGGGGATAGCGGGGATGGCAGGGAGGGTGGGAGAAATATGAGAGGGACAGTTGAAACTCTGCTTGATGGGCCCATGTGTATCGATGTTCAGTGTTGGTGCCTGAACTCAAAGCTGAGGTCAGAATTCCCCAGGAGTGAAAATTTCACACAGGATGGCTAACACGATGATACAGAAGGTGTATAGTACTATAAATAACATATATTAAGTGCGGAATATATAAAACATAAGAATAAAAAAAAACCCACTGAAAAACAACCCAAATAAGTGATACAGTCGTGCTCATTGTGGGCAACAATGAGCACAGACCATTGTGATGGTCATGTGACGGTGGAAAGGCACCTGGACATTAGTTGATCATGCTGATAGCGCCCTGTCCCACGCTTATCATTATCTAGATCTGTATCAGGATTAGATCTCATGACTTGCTTTTTCCCAGTGGTGAAGTCACTGCTGAGTACTGCAGTAACTGCTGAAGCAGTCAAATATTGCTCTACTCTCTAAATTAGTGTAAGTGTGACGTTGTCACTCAGTTCTAATATGTAACATAACCAGTGACACACAGGTGCCCTTCACTACAAAAAGTAAAATACATTTCTCGAAATGTCACCATCACTTATGTGAGAGCTACATAATATGACTTAGGGATAATGGATGTGGTGAAACGTTGATATTAGTACCTAGATAGATTAGGTTAGGTTAGGGGTAGCAAAATGCATGGGTATATCTGTGAGTATCTGAGTCAATACCCACACCCATACCCACTAATATACCCATACCCATGATGCAGGTGTGGGTTTGCTAGTGGGTATGCAGTGCGCTGACCCATACCCATACCCATACATACCCATACCTGGTACCTGTGCAGGTATACCTGTACATAGCACTGAATTTATTTACAGGTACCTAAGTCTGACAATGAGCAAGCTAACATTACAGAACAGTATCTAATGCATCCCAACCATCCTCCAACTCCTGTTTCTCTTCACCCTCAAGGTCTGCAAGCTTACTGACAACCTCGACATCTTCAGTCTTGATAAGGTTGAGCTGGCTCCAGGCACCAAGGCACAGCAAGGCACAGGTTGACTGGGCTGAAAGACATGATCGTATGTGCAAAAATAAGAGGTGTCCACGGCTAAAGAGCTGTTCAACATCAACAGAAGTCACTAGATCAACATGTATTAATTGTCAATGACAATCAAACAGTTGTACTTACCTGGGATTGTGAGGTAGTCGAGCACCATGTGGGAGAGACATGGAAATGTGCCCCGATGTTCACGCCACCACTTTATTGCATCTGTAACGTGCTCCACATTGGTGCTCAGGTAGCGATCAAGTTCGGAACACAGGTCAACCACTTTTTGTTACAGAAATAGATGTGGAGCTCTGACTGGGGCACTGAGTGGCAACAGTGGGCAGTGACCTGGACCAGGTGATACTCAATGGAGAGCATCCATTGAGTCCTTGGTCCATATACAGTATACATCATGCTTATCTACCAATAGCATGGCAAGTGGCTATCTACCTATGAACAGCTTCTATTCAACACTTTTGGTGGCATGAGAGCAGGCAAATGACCAAAGATATTAGTACTCTGTTAGATGGTGAGGATGATTAGAGATTCAATGACAGATACATGAGTGAAATAACTACCAACCTTGGGATTAGAATCAACAATGTTGCACTCCTCGACATCTGATTCAGTATCTGCCACACAGTTCGAGTTGTAGGTGGTTATAAACACATCCTGAATGAGCATTTCAGCAGTCTCAATTCACTCATCCTCCCATCTGGCTGCCTTGAAGTAAGCTAATTTGTGCCATGGGTGTAGGACTAAATGACTGGTTCAGCCACGAACAAGGATGTTCAAATAGATTGAAATACTTACTCATCACAATTCTATACACTTTGAAGGTATCTGTCAGAGAATAGTAGTGGTTGAGGGTGTTGATTGCGAGAGAAATTGCTGAACAAATTGCAAGGGTTAGTTTTTTGTTCCACGAGGCCTTTCGAAGGTGATCATGGATATGGTCCATTGCTGGAATGACGGTTGCCAGGTTGGGGCTTGAGCAGGAGAAGAACAATGTGGCATCCTTAAAGACCTACCAAGCGAGGTTAGGTGAACTATTAGTTACATTTATTTGTGAGCGTGCCGACTTTGAGTATGCTGTGGAGCTGCTCAATGAATTCCCACTCATCCTCAGCAAATTTGAAGTGCTGCAAACCCAGATCACGCTGTTGTATGACAGACTCAACAGCTTTGTGTTACGGTTGTGGAGGGGGTACTACCTTTTTCCCTACCAACTCCCCCACTCTCCCCTAGTCTCTGGGATAACCTTCTCTTTGACTCCAGCACTTTCCCCTGGGACAACAATACCCATACACCAGCACTGGACGACACTGCCTTCTAGACAGTGTGGAGGCAATGATCACTGCCATTATGGCTGTGCAAGGCAGTGGTGCAGACTTCCGTTTCTTCTTTTAGTTCTATTTGATATCTCACAGACAATTCCTCCTCAGCTGTGTTCTCTCACACACAGCCTCATATCTCCTAATTCCATCTTTCCTTTTATGATAGTATCAGCCACCTTGCTATTTATGGTTCTCAGAAGCCTCCCCTAAACTACCTACAAACCCATATATAGTTGCTTCTGAGCACCCATGTAACTTTAACCTTGATCTATACAATCTACTGTGTCTGGTCAATACATTCTGCTCCCTTCGCTCTAATGCCTCACATGCTTAAGAGTTGGAAGTTATCTCTGTCGTTGCACTTCTGATCTTCTTGATCATCAGCGCCCATTTTTGCTACCTGTCTGCAGAACACCGACACTGCAGTTCACCACAGGAGCATCGCCGCTGATATTAGAGCACTAGGATCCATATCCTAGGCTAGATTCTGCTCATATAGTGAAAGAGACGTGTTTGACCATATTGCCTGTGGTAGGGAATGGAACATGGTCATGTCACTTGTTACACACACCTAGTCGGCGTAATAAAAGATCAAGGTTTTAAACTGTGAAGTACCATTGCATCTTCGCAATCCATCATCGACTGAAGGTTCAAACAATTACTACAGAGGTAGTCACCCTGGGTCGAAACCATCTACTGCATCAATCTCTCAGCCCTTTTAGGGTCTGACTCGGAAGAAGAAGTTACTCCAACACATGCTTCTACCCCACATTCCGAAATGTCTTTATCAAGGAGAATCCCAGGATCATCTCACTTCCCTGACCCAGCTGCCCATCCATCTCCCGACCATCCAGATCACCAGGTTTTCCAGGTGCTCTCCCTCGCACTCTATAACCCCATCGGTAGATCCTTCCCCACTGCCATAATTGGAACCGATTGTTGTAGACCCGCCATCAGACGAGGAAGAGCTCTTTACCAGAGACACAATCCAGCCACTGGACTACAGTGGTGCCATTAGAAGGACCCAACCAGATTTAGACTCAGACGATGAAGACATGCCCGAGATTAAAGCTACACTTTCCAAGGAGTTTAGTGAAAACGTAGAGGATACCAGGCGATGGCTCCTTGCTATGGAGGTGTACTTCTCGCTCCATACACAGTATGATGAGAACACCAAGTGGTATACACTCTTGAACAGGATGTCCAAGGGCCGAGGAAGGGCCTTCGTAGAGGCCTGGCACATGAAGCTTGCTGATGCAGCTGTGCCAAATGTAGAGAAGATCTACACCAAAATAAAGGAGGCATTCATGATGACCTTCACCCCCCATAACTCCAAGGACATGGCAAAAGCCGAGATCTCAAACATAATCCAAGGAAAGTCATCGTTCAACAACTTCCTATCTCACTTTGCCCTCCTTGCTGTACAAATGGGAGCCATGGAGATGTCAACTATTGCTGAGTGATTCTTCCATGCATCCTTCAACAACTTGTCAATTGCGGAATTTTGGACACTGCCACCTCAATCAAGCAGATCTACAACAAGGGATCTGCCATTGAAACAGGGTTCCAAAGAATGAGAGCAATCCAACGAGGGACCTCCACTCACTATGGAGGAGGAAGGAGCACCAGAGATCCCAATGCTATGGATGTCGACCGACTCATCCTAGACCCTCCTACCCGCGCTCGCCTATTGCGCGAGAATAGGTGCTTTGTCTGCCAGAAGATGGGGTGCTCTACCAGAAACCATCCTGAGTATGCACCTAACAACCACAAGAAGAAACCCTCAATGGCTTACACCCAAACCGTCACCACCACCACCATTGAGAAACTGCTTGGGGCAGTTCCACACACACGTGATGGGGGCAGCCCATCAGAACCCTTGGATAGGTACATAGCCAGTCTTGTCAAGAACAAGGGGAAGGACATGGTCCTTCGGATGTTGTGTCAGAGCTTTGACACCAGGCTTGATGAACATGGAGACCTACTGGACATGGGTATGGAGTCAGACGATCAGGCCGCAAACAAATGGGATGAGGCTATCAATGAGTGCTCACTAGATCCCATTTTCCCCACATCTCTTTCCACTAAATCACATTTTTAAATGGAGGGGGTAAACCAACGTTGCCTTCCTCATGATAGCCACTATATTTATTTCCGGATTGAAGAGCAATTCTATTCATATCCCATTAAAGATTTGGAAACCAGGGAAATTTGTTGGCAAAAATGCGCTTCTCGACAGTGGAGCCACTGGTTGTTTCATCCCAAGGAAACTGGTGGCACAGCTACAACTACCAGTCCATGAATTGGAACATCCAATCCGAGCATGGAATGTGGACAGTACCCAGAACCAATCTGGACAGATTCAGTTCAAGACAACGCTTGTCTTGGACTATGGTGGACTAATGGAGCAGTGGGACCTCCTAGTCCTGGAATGTGACTAGGATGATATCATCCTAGGACTCCCTTGGCTATGGGTCGTCAATCCAGAAATTGACTGGAAAGGTGGACGGGTAACAATAGTGCCATCGCACTATCAATACACAATAGGAGACACCCCTGGTACCATCGAACAAAGATACCTGCTGAGGTATCTGGGCCATGATGAGATGGCTCACATAAAGGACGAGATCCATCTGGCGACTCAGTCCTGGGAACCCATGCAACAGGTGGGGTTCATCAATGCACACAAAGGAATAGGGCCAGATTGTATGCTCAGAAGAGCTACTCTCTCAATGGCCATCGCTCAACAGGCGTACAAGGCAAAGGTTTCCCTCCTGAAAGCCTTTGAGACCTACAAAGAAGTCTTCATAGAGAAGACAAATATGAAATTACCTCCCTTCTGACCATACGATCACACCATCGAGCTTAAGGACTTGTGTGTCCCAAAACAAGCCAAAGCCTATCCTCTGAACCCTGCGGAACACGAAGCCTGCAAGGAGTTCATCAAGGAACATTTAGAGATTGGGAAGATCTCTCCATCAAAATCTTCCCAAGCCGTGCCCTTCTTCTTTGTCCAAAAGAAGGATGGGAAATTATGACCTTGCCAAGATTACCAGTATCTCAACAGCCACACCATCAAGAATGCATACTCTCTCCCCTTAATTTCCAACCTCAAGGACAAATTAAAGGGATTGTTGATCTTTACCAAATTTGACATATGATGGGGCTACAACAAGGTTCTGATCAAACCAGAAGATTGCTGGAAGGCTGCCTTCCTTACCCCACTCGGCTTATTTGAATCCAACGTAATGTTCTTTGAAATGTGGAACTCCCTGGCTACATTCCAGGCCTTCATGGACAACCTCTTTGGCGACTACATCACAGAAGGATGGCTGGTGATCTACATGGACGACCTGTTGATCCACTCTATGGACCAGGAGACCCATGATGAAAGGACATGGAAGGTCCTAGAATGCTTCCAACAACATGAGATGTACCTTAAGCTAGAGAAGTGTACCTTCTTGGTGGAAGAGGTAGAATATTTGGGAATGATCATAGGAAAGAACGGGGTCTGCATGGATCCCACCAAACTCAAGGCCATCAAAGAATGGAAGCCACCCATGAACGTAAAGGACATTCACTCCTTCATTAGCTTCTGCAATTTCTACCGGAAATTCATCTCCTCCTTCTCTGACATCGCATGTCCTTTATTGGACCTCACCAAGAGCAAAAACACTTGATGCTGGGGCGAAACCCAGGAGAACGCATTCTGGAAGCTGCAACATGCCTTCACTTGGGAACCAGTTCTAGCCTTTCCCGATATGACACAACCCTTCACCCATCATGACCGATGCCTTGCTGACTGCTTCAGGAGCAGTTCTAATGCAAACGGATTCCAAGTCCAAACACACCCTACAGTTCCCCCGGTCACCCCATTAGCCTTTGAAGGACGCCACCCATTCCAGAATCTATCAGTGGATTTAATCACTGACCTACCCCCTGTAGGGGTTTTTGACTTGGTTATGGTTGTGGTCAACCATGGCCTTAGTAAGGGGGTAATTCTCACCCCTTGCTCGAAAACAGCAAATGCAGCTGGCATAGCCTATCTTTTCTTTGAAAAGTTCTTCTTGCAATATGGATTACACAACAAACTCATATCCCACAGTTCACTTCAGCATTTTTCCGAGAGCTAGCCAGACTGCTACAATACAATGTAGCCCTGTCCATGGCCTACCACCCACAAACTGACAGAGAAACGGAATGATACAACCAGGAACTAGAGACCTATCTACAGATCTTCTGTGAAGGACAACCCCACAAGTGGCTGGAATTACTGCCCATGGCAGAATTCACTCACAACTCTGCCACCCATTCAGTTACCAGCAAATCCCCCTTCTCTCTGATCCTCAGATATGAACCTCAGTCTTACCCACCTCTTGGACGTACCTTTCTCCCAGCCCTAGAACAAAAGCTCTCTAGCATGGAAGATGCTCAGAAAGAAGTGGAAGCTGCCCATGTGCTAGCACAACAACAAATGAAGGAGAGAACACTCTCTTGCTTCAAACCATAGAAAATTGGAGACAATGTCTGGCTTGAGACCAGAAACCTCAAACTCCAAGTATCCTCCTGGAAACTCTCCCAGAAAAGAACTGGCTCCTTCGAGATCATGAAGGTGGTATCGGCCGTAGCCTTCCAATTAAAGCTACCTGCCCAATGGAGAATCCACAATGTGTTCCATGCATCCCTACTTTTTCCATATTGGGAAATGCCAGAACATGGACCCAACTTCACCCGACCCCCTCCGGAACAAGTTGAAGTGGAAGAGGAATACAAAATCAAATCCATCATCAATCATCAGGGTTCTCGAAAGGTCGAAGGCAGTACCTCATACACTGGAAAGGATACACTGCTGCAGAGCGGACTTGGGAACCAGAATCCAACCTAGGAAACACCAGGATGACACTGAGAGAGTATAAAAGCCGGCATAAACTCTGATGGAGTTCCAATGCCAAAAGACAACCTCTCTTCACTTTTGATCACCATCTCTTGCGTCTCCGCTGCCCTCACCCAAGCTAGACTCCAAGTATACTACCCAGACCTCGACATTCCTAAACACGCCCAGGAACACCAGTGTTTCTGCCCTATCAATGGCTGTCCCTACCACTACTCTTGGTAGATGTCCCACAACGATGCACCCCTTCTCCTCTCCGAATGCCTCCACCATCTCCCTGAATACACCTGGTACATTTACTATGCCAGACTCCAGGAGGACAGAGACTCCCTCGCCACCCTTAGATCCATCCCTTTCTTCCTCTGTAACCCTAGCATCACCCAGCTCATTGACCTATTTGGGCTGTATGGTTCCCTTCGAACCATTCTCACCAGGCCCCCCTGGAGCGAGACAAGTACCTATCACCCCAGAGAGACGCACCCAACAATGCTCCTATTGCAGATACATGAAAGGATCTTGGACTTCCTCTACAACGAGGGGTTCAATTTCTCCATTTCTCTCCTCCCCTTCTGACACCTCGAACACCACCTTGCCCCTGTCCTTTTCTCACTTACACAAGAAGAGCATACATTTTTCTTCTCCCCTCATAATACCCCCACCCCCACCTGGCCAGCCAGAGGACGTTCCTCTGTTGCCGAGCCCACAATGGAAGATCTCTGCAGAAGTATTGGCATTAACAGAGTTAATCAACTCCCTACAATGCCAACTAAACAACCGAACAGAGACAGCGTTGACAGAGATGCCCTCACCACCAACACCAGCTCCACCACCACCATCTGCAACAGCAGAACTCCCACCCCCATACCAACCCAGCCCGTCCTCACTCCTATCAAACAACCCCTTTCAGGTCCTACCAGATGCCTACGCCAACGAGATGCCATGGTATTCTCAGCCAGTCTCCCCTCACGTCCACCACCTGCTTCCCCTGCCGACCCTACTCCCCCCTCATTGGAAGACTCTGCAGCGAGGAGCCCTCCAACTCCCTCCGTTCCCCTCGTTCAGTCCTGGAATCCCTTTATCTGCCCAAACAGCATACCCCCAGTGGATGATCGTTCCAATACTGTGGATGTACCCACCGTTGCTACCCCCACCTCTCAAGATATCACCCCTGGAAGGATATGCTATGAGTGCCACCAACCTGGACACCTTTGTACTGAATGCCCCTAATACCATTGCCTCTACTGCAACATGGATGCCCCCAGACATTTACAATATCGCTGTCTCCAGTGACATTGCAGTACCTGCCACCCACTCAGACACACCTGGCAGGTCTATCTCAGAAATGACTTTCCAGACAATTCATGGGACCTCTCCAACTACCTTGTCAACGAAGGGGATTGAAGCTCTTGAGATGGAACTTCAAGACTATGAGGAGGGTAATGTTATGGTTGTGGAGGGGGTACTACCTTTTCCCCTACCAACTCCTCCACTCTCCCCTAGTCTCTGGGACAACCTACTCTTCAACGCCGGCACTTTTCCCTGGGACAGCAATACCCATACACCAGCATTGGACGACACCGTCTTCTAGGCAGTGTGGAGGCGATGATCACTGCTATCATGGCTGCACAAGGCAGTGGTGTGGACTTCCCCATTTCTCCTTTTATTCTATTTCATATTTTACAAACAATTTCTCCTCAGCTGTGTTCTTTCACACATAGCCTCATATCTCCCGATCCCCCAATCTCATCTTTCCCCTTATGATAGTATTAGCCACTATGCCTATTTATGGCTCTCAGAAACCTCCCCTAAATGTTACCTAACTCTATATATAACAGCTTCTGAGCGCCCATGTAACTTAACCTTGATCTACACAATATACTGTGTCTGGTCAATTCGTTCCACTTGCTTCGCTCTAACGCCTAACATGCTTAAGAGTTGGAAGTCATCTCCACCATTGCGCTTCTGATCTTCCTGATCATTAGCACCCCTTTTTGCTGCGTGTCTATAGAATGCCGACACCGTCGGGGCAGTTCACCACAAGAGCACCGCTACCAACACTAGAGCGCTAGGACCCTTGCTCCTAGGCTAGGTTCTGTTGGTCCCACTGGCACTAGAGTGCTAGGACTCTCCATCCTAGGCTAGGTTCTGCCCATATAGTGGAAGAGACGTGTTTGACACATCGCCTGTGGTAGGGAATGGAACACATCGTGTCACTTGTTATGCACACCTAGTTGGCATAACACTTTGCGATGCTTGATGGCATATTCAAGCATGTCAAACATCAAATTCCACCTGGTGGTGACATCGCGAGGCATCAAGGTGATGGTCATTTTCAACTCATGCAAAATAGTTTGCCAAGTGGGAAGGACACTAGTCATTGAATGAATGATCTTGTATGCAAGCTTGCGCAACTGGGATGGTAAGCCTTACACTGACCTTCACCAGCGTGAGCTTGACTGGCCAAATGGCCTTCTCTAGATCACAACACTCTTCATCTGCCAGTTCCTCTGTTTTATCAACCCACCCTTCATCGTTGTTCTTCAAGATCACCTCTTCATCATTGACACTCACTTCATAGTCAGCTACCATCCTCACCTCCTCTTCCACCAACTCTTTACTAAGCACTTCAAGTTCGTCATCAGCGGTTGTCTTGATGGCATCAGCAGGGGTATGGGCACGTTCTTTTTGATGTCAAACTGATATATCAGACTCTTCACAATCAAGTTGATGATGTGCAGAAAACAATGAGTCTGTGCTGCAGGACCCTCAAATCTGTCTACCTGCAGAACAAGCTCGCTGATCATAACATTGTTATTTGAGGCATTGTCACATGTGATGCTCAAGATCTGGTGCTCATCAGTACCTTTAAGTGGCAAGTAATATCATCAATATCTTATCCATTAATTTAAACTCATCTAGCATACTTGCAAACACTGTCACAAGCTCAATCCTTATATGAGACTACCATCATCCAATCAAAAGCTTATCTGAAACATCCACAAAAGGTAAGAATACCTTGGCGACCTCAATGATGTCTAATGGCATATTTAGCGGCACACCTTTGTGCTCGAAGTGCACACCAAATGCTACAAATGCACGATGGTTGGGGTACATCCAAGCATCTGTTGTAAAGTTGAGTTTTCCGTCATATTCCTGGTATATTCATTAGATTTGGATCTCAAACAGCAACCAACCACTGACCTGTAACATCTTAGCAACTCATTTGCGAGTGCGAGTGAACATAAGTTGCACATCATGCGATACAGTGGACGGAGATGGTATGTAGTATTCAAGTCATCCCGTTTTCATCAATAATTAAAAGCCATGGTCTTTGACTATCTTAAATGGGTGCAGGCTCTCCGCAACCCAATGCACCATCTCGGCTCTGCAAGAACCCAGTTTAGAACTGCTCAACACAACTCCAAATGACATGTGCTTACTTTGTATCTGTCCAGGTATGTTGGTGATACGAGTAAGTCGCCTTCCCTTTCCCTTTATGCTCAAATGAAGCTAGAATGGACCCATTGCACAGGAGACCATCAACAACACCTTTATGTGCTTCATCCACATCCTTGGCGTCATCGGCAGCATCCAATGCCTCTCCGCCCCAGCATGTTCTCGCATACTTATACATGTTCCCAGTTGAGCGAGCATCCTTTTTATCCAGGTATCTCCTGATGGTTATTTTGTATTGACATTTTGCGCATTTAAAGTCATGCGCATGGCAGCCCCCAATGTCTACAATACGTGGTTTTGCCTCAAAGAAGGCATATATAGGTGAAACCCATTCTTTCATCAGACATTCTAGTAATCATACTAAACTTGCACTGCTCACTTCATTGACATTAAAAATATAGATGCACCCAATTCGTCCTCATAACTTTCCTCCTCAGGGATTGAAGTAGCTTCCCAGCTACTATTGCTGTTAATAATGACAATTTCTGCATCCATCTGATCACTGCTGCACCTCGAGGTATGTGGGCAGGGTTAGATACCTCGGGCCTGCTACCAATTGCGTCATTAGTGATTACCCTCCCTTTCTTCACCACAGACATGCTTGCTGTGTCGTCACCGCTGATATTGTGCCTTTTCTTGGATGCCATTGCCACCATGGTGTCAACAACCGTGGTGTCATTGCTGACCTTCCTCTTTTTTGACACCATCAACTCTCTATCTTCAACAGCTGCTTTCGCCTTCTCTGTCATCTTTGTCTTCTGCCTTCCTGCTGTTGAAGTCACGTTGGCCTGCATTTCACTGGTGAGTTATGTCAGTTCACTTGATCGGGTTCCAACTGGAAAATTTTAAGCTTGCAACACACACTCAGGTTCGAATGGTTGGACAGTGCTGTCATTTGGCAGATCACCTGGGGAAGACTTTCCCAATCCAGATTTACTAATTAGTTATTTGTAGTTGGTAGTCCTGCAGTTCAAATTGATTTATAATGTGTCAATACCTGCTGCATGGGTGTGGGTACGGGTATGGGTGCCCAGCCTGCTGACCCGTATCCATACCCACGTGGTACCCATATCCAGTACCCATGTGGGTATCCCATACCCATGGTATAGCCTAGTTAGGGGGGCCAAGCACAGTGAGTGAGGTGAGCTGTGCAAGGGGGATATGTGTGGGATGGGTTGCCAAATAGGTAATAGGTGTTGACTTCCATCATCAATCACCACCTATTTCATTGGGTGACTTATCAGACCTCTGGTGAATAGTGAAAAGATTTTCATGCAAACTGACCTGTATTTATACGGGGGAGTCTGTGCACAGACCATTGATCTAACATAAGAGAGCGGAGATAGACATAGTGGAAATTAACATCAGATCTTTCTGCGACATAATAGTGTGAGAGAGTTCTTACGCCAGGTATTTGGGTGTTTTACCGGCACCGGATATTCCTATAACTCAGGGTCTAGACTAGGAATGTCGGGCCAGACCTGCTTCTTTGGCCATCTCCGAGATCGATCTAGATTTTAATAGATTTTTGTAGCTGGGTTCTGGTTCCAGCTGGGTTAGGTCACCAACTGCCAGAGGAAACAGCACAAAACAGCACTTTATGCCTGAGTTGATGATATTTACATTACCACCAGGCACCAGCACCCGATATGTACGTTATTTGACATGGACAATGCACAACTACAACTAGTATGAAGTTGCACAAGTGTGTGACACTCAAAAGGTACCATCAGATGATACCATCACTAGACATAGCTTGGTGGTTTGTGTGCAACTTTGGACACATCATAGTTGTGCAGTTTTATGGATAATATACAAGATGTTGTGTTCATGAAACTGTGCAACTATGATGTGTCCAAAGTTGTACACAAACCACCAAGCTATGTCTAGTGATGGTATCATCTGATGGTACCTTTTGAGTGTCATACACTTGTACAACTTCATACTAGTTGTAGTTGTGCATTGTCCATGTCAGATAATGTACATATCGGGTGCTGGTGCCCGGTGGTAATGTAAATATCATCAACTCGGGCATAAAGTGCTGTTTTGTGCTGTTTCCTCTGGCAGTTGGTATACCAACGTCCACACTTATAAATATTATACCAACAAGTACACGGGATAACAATTTGTAAATTCTGTGGGTGTACTTACGGGACTTTATTGGGCAACGATTCCAAATATTTGCCAGAATTGTTGCATTGAATGAATCCATCGAATCCTCTCCAATGACTTGCTGTCAAGAGTGGGTACGTGTCATGTATGACTATTGATACATTCTGCTGCATTGTTGATCACCTCCTTAGCAATGCCTTCTGGCTACTGCCTGAGCTTCACCAGGACTCCACACACCCTCCATGCCCAGGATATACTATGTCTTATAGTTATGCAAGTCTTTCAGATGCAAGGACAACCCAACTGGCATTGGATAGAACTTGCAAACTGGCCAATCCACAGTACCACACCAGCGGGAATATGAGTAGACAACAGCTGCTTGAGCATATAATCATGCTGTGATCCCACCAGCTAGACATTTCAGTCCCACAACAATCTTTGATCCAGATCCTGCTGTGTCCAAAGCAAGACATGCCAGACTTGTCCCCGACTTGGATGCTGATCCAGACAAACACTCACATGCATCTCCTATGCATGATGTAAGACTTTGACCAGACATTTAAGTGTACTCTTAGGGTAATCAGATGATTGCTCATAGGATCATGATGCTGGGTTCAGCTCTGACAATCATAATGAACTATCTCATCATCTTGGGCCAGATATTGATGAAGATAAAGTACATGATCATGATCTTGGGCCCACAGATGATAAACTGGCTCAGGATAAGCCAGCCCAAGCTCACAAAGGAAACGAGGAGCCCGCATACTTCAATCATCTCCTCGCACCCCTCAGGCCAAATTTGGACTGCTCAGGCACTCAAGATGATCTTGATATTCACATGAAACCACCCCCTTGCATGTAGGATCATCTTGCCATCTGTAATACATACATTCATACATATGGCTCAGCCTCCTCTTTCAATATACCCACATTGAAGTCTCTTATGATCTCAAAGCAAATATTGTCTATTATGCACTGTCCAATTAACAAACCCTAATATTCCATATCCTGGCCTAGATTGCTTTGTACAAACCTAAATCACTATAGCTCATTGCTGGCAAGAAATCTCCAAAAGCTGACCGATGGAGGAATACCCTCACCACCCTTTTTGTCACTCTTTATATTGCCTGGGAGTATGATGGGGAACTCCTCAACTGTGATGCTCTGATATCTGTCCCAAACATAAAGAATTTCAAAGCTCAGGCATCCATGAAGAAGACTCTTCACTCCTGTCTTGTTGAATATCTTATCTCAAAGAATCCAAATTCCACTAAAGCCAACTTGAGTGTGCCCACAATGCCAAAATGGACTGCAACTATCAGCAACATTATTATACAATCCTGGAGTTCTCTACTACTATCTGCATTCTCTCCTCACACTCATTGAGTTTGTTATGATTTAGTCAGGGGGCCTTTCTTTTTCCCTTTCTTTCCCATCCCCTGACTTGGGCTTATGGGACAATCTCATGTTTGATGCCTCTAACTCTGCATGGGCAGAGTTCTTCTTTCATGAGGACCCTGTGGACAGTAAATCCTGAGACAACACAGCCTTCTACGCAATGCTTGGCTCTTCCCCTCTTCTATCTTGGATCTCTCCTTATGCACCCTTAGGGCAGTATTTATTCATCATAGACATTGCCTCCTCAGCTGTGCTCTCCTATGCATAGCCCTCCTTGGAGATCTCCTCAGATCTTCATACTATATATGGATGATACTATAACTTGCCCTAAGGTGACCCAGTAGTATAAATAGTTAGAATTTTCTCCTCGTAAACTCTAACCTTGATCTACACCAGTCACCATGTAATCAACTTTCTTTCTCTCTGAGTCTCTCATAATCCTGCTTCTGCTCATCAAAATTGTCCTCCTTGGGATAGCCCTGATCATCACTGCTATCACCATTCCCTTCTCTCTCCATAACCATTGCAGTATAGTAATGCCTTCCAATTGCTGATAACTTGGACTAGATATGTTGAGGCTCCCTGAAGAGTTGCCCTTTGGCTGTCATTTAGAAGGTTCCCTCAAAAATCTTCTGAGAGATTGTGGACAAAGCTTTGGGCTCCAGTACAATGAGTCTTGCCATCTTTCTCAACAGAGCTGTGTTTCTAAAGAAGCCATATCAGAAAGTGTCTGCTACAACTAGGAGGAAGTTTTAGTCTGTCACCCCACTTGGTTATCCTTTGGGCCAGAAACCCACTGTGGGTAACAGATAGCAACATCTTGTAGGATAGTGATGGTAATGCCACACAATCTGGTATCTTACTTAGAAGACTATATATGGTCACGTGTCTAAGATTATGACTGGAGTTGTAACAGAGTCCAAATGATATACACCAAGGTTGTGCTACACTTTCACTGGCCTGTCAGTCCTGGGCATGCATGGGCTGTCATCTACTTCATACTTTTACTTTGTTAATCATCTTGAACATCAGCTTTACCATTTCAGATCATGTTATGCAACACAGGCATTTCCATATGAAAGACATAATGAACGACTCACCTCTTTTAATCATAACCAACACATGAGTGGTGAACTTGAAGCAACATTGATATGTCTCTGGTGGAGTATCACATCCATTTATGAGCTTGTATATTTGTCATGATATTTTTGTCATAACCTAACTTTAATACATATTTTTTATAGACCCTTCATATTGAGGCCATTCCTAACAAGACAGATGATGATGAGGATTCCCTATACTTGCTTCATAACTGTTCCAAGACACAGCAAAAGGATTGACAAGGTATAATTCTCAATGGACCATAGGGTAGGATTCAATTGTATATGCAGACAACTGTCCTTATTGTTTCTTATAGGTCAACTCAGGTTTTCTGCACACTCATCATAGACATCGCTCAAGAAAACTGGCCAGAATCTGTATGGCATCATTTATAAATACATCCATGATCTATGGTATGAAATTATTGACTTGCAACAAAGTACAAATGTTCTCCTTAATGGTGAAAAGTTTATAGGCAATGTCAAGTTTTACTCACATCTCTGGATCAGTGGACTTTGTTATGGAACTGGTTAGCACAATACACATACATCAGTGGACATTAGCCTGTTGAAATTCAGCATCTCCTTTCTATTGAGCATCGGCAACAAAATGGCATGGATCCACTTATTGTCCATATTGCAATTGTCCAGGACTTTTGTCAAGACATAAATTTACCTGATTTTTTATGGCAGATATGGTAAGTCATGATGCATCTCAAATGCCACACACTGAGTTCAATGCAGGGTAGTTGATCTGGGTATATCACAATGGCATGCAAACTTTCTCAGTCCTAGATATGCTGTGTCCATCATGGTATTTTCTGGACATTTTATTCTTACACCAATTTATATATGTAGCCAGGACATTTGGGTCACTATTGCATATGACTATGTGCATTATGTATGAGTAACTTCCATGAATCCTCATTGACTGTCTCCCATTTCTAATCAATGGTAAGTCTTTCTCCCAGAGAGTTCCAATCATGCACTCATGACATAAAGGTTTTGCCTTTGCAATAAGCTCATTAAGATGTTGGACAGCATTATTGACCTTATCAATTTGTTTAGGATCAGATTTCAAGGTGACCATTATGATAAAAACTCACAACAGCAGCTTTGTAAGCAAGGTGATGGATAATCTAGGGTAGCTTTGATGGTGCCTTGTGCTTAGCCTTTGTCTTGACCTCTTGTTCATCATTGGTTCCAGGATCAATTTCCATCTCCTCCCCTGTATTCTCATTGGTGGATTGATAATGGAACAAGTACAAAAAATCCCAATCTTTCTATTGAAGCTCAGACTGAGATTGAACTGCAACATGTTCATTAGCTTTTTGTTGTGCAGTAACTGGTGAGTCTGAATTCAACACACTGATCATCTACTTATAGCTCATTTTCTGCCATTACAACAAGTGGTCTGGACATTTGACTTCCCTTTTGGCTTAGTACCAGAGGTGTGTGTGATTCCATTTGTATCACAATGGACTTTTGTGTAGTTCTTGAATATCTTGTGCAGGTGCTGAAATATCTATATCTTGTCTTTCCTTTCCTGCAAGAGCTTAGCAGTTATCATCAGATGTATACTTTGGATGTTTTTGACAATGTAATCAACCATTAGTGCATGCCAAGCTGACTTGTCACTCTAATCTTTGGTAAAGTCAGGTTGGATCTGATCATCTTTGATTTGGACTGTATCAGGGTGTGGGTGTAGATCTTTGATATTGCATGATGGATTGATATCAATCCCCTTGTTACAGATATGGAAGGGACCCTCACTTTTTTTCTTCCAACATCCCCTTTTTCCCTAGTCTATAGGACGACCTACCCTCCAATGCCACCAGAATGTATTTGTGGGGGCTCTTTTAGAGGTATGCTTGGGGTCATTATCTTGTTGGAAGATAATGTCATTTTCAGGAATTCCAGATTCCACTATGCTCTGAAGCAATCTCTGCTCCAAAATGGCCACATATTGTTCAGCATCCATTCTCCCCTCCACCTCACTCAAAATCCCCACTCCATTCCACCCTATGCAGCCCCATACCATCAGTGAACCTCCTCCAAACTTGACTGTACCTTGGACCTCTCTAGAAGTATCCTATACCGAATCTCCAATATCTAGTTGTATATACCCTCATACAATATTTTCCTATATTCTCATATTCCTCCTTCTATCAATCACCCTTCTAACCTACATATGAATACCCAACCTAATCCCTATATGATACTGTATTCATATCGTACACCATCCTACCATTCGTATCCCTCATAATCCTAGTGGCATCCACCATACCAATGTGATACTATACCTAGTACTCCAATGATACTATATCCCTTACCTATCATATCTGCCACCATACAATAATCAAGTAGCCTTATGGCTAATTCCAGTCCATCACATGACCTTAAACCATGTCCATGCCTACATGCCTATAAACTGCACCAGGTGTGCTGCTTTGCGCCACTCTAGTCTTGTGATGACTATAACTCACATTACTCCAATGCTTCAATAACGACTCACATCATTATGCTTACATCCACAAGCACTAATCAAGCCTATGCTAGATTAACTCATCAGATCTCATGATCCCCTGTGCAAGATCGGATCCATCTCCCAATGTGATCTTATCTCGATACCTGATCTAACAGATCATTTATGCAGCACTTCCTTGCACTTCCTTTCTTTCATTTCATCTCTCCATTCTAATCTATTAACCCTTCACAACATAGCTGTGCCTCATTGCACTCTGGACTACTATTTCACTTACATGCGCTTAACACATGCATCTCATTCTACTTATGTCTCTTTTGCTATTGGACTAACATATCTCTCGTTCCTGTGATGTCATACCCTGTACCCTACAATGTCATAGCATAGCATGGTCTGTGCACCAAGGATAAGCCTATATAAGTAGTTAGTAGTAACACTTGTATTCCTTAGTCTTGAAATTGCCTTTCTCCCTCTCACACATTGCCTTAGTTGGTAACACTTGAGATATTAGGTCTAGGTTTTGCTTTTGTAATATTTGGCATTCCTTTCAATGACTCCATACTGGCTTGCTGATTTTTGAGATCACAACCACATCAAGGACTATGCATTGCAGGGTCAGATGATCAGAGGAATCTGAAATGTATATGATGGAATGAGATGAGGATGCATGAGTGGCACATGCTCTTGATTGGGAACACTCTCTCTGTTTCTCTCTGACCTTGGGAGAGGGGTGACCTGATGTTGCCTGTGCTGGGGACAGATGCTGTCTGGATACAGACTGTTCGCACTTCCTCGCCAACAAGGACTGAACCTTCTGGACCCGCATTCATTGCATGTGCATCTCAGATTTGGTGTGCAGCTTGTGTCACATCACTTGCATGTGCCACATGCTACCTGGGGAGCTGCATCTGAGGACTCCTGCTCTTGTGAAATTGGTGACTTGTCAGCTGCTCTCACACGACTCCAAGGCTGCTGGGTTCTACGAGTTCCCCTGACATGTTGTCAGGATTGCCCTCTCAGCTCGGGATCTTCTTCATCCTGTACTTGGGCCTAACCTTTGTCCTTCTTACTGGTTAGCATCTGTGTCTTTTTACCAGTGTTTTCCATTGAAACAACTTGATCAACTCACTGCTGCTGCTGATCTGCTGGTTGACCAGAGGTGCTGCCTTTTGTGGCAGTGGTCGGGGTGACTCAGGCCTCTTGGACGCCAGCTGCATTTGACCTACTTGACAGGTCTTGTTTGAGGAGCCATCAGTGATTGGGTCGACGGCTCATGTCCTCTTGAAATATCACATTCCAATCTGGCCACCAGTCATTTTAGTATCCTGTGAGCTGGATATCGCAAGCCACAGCTAGACACAGGATATTGTCGGCATTTTCAGCCACAGACCAAATCATATCCTTGGAAATAGACATGTGAGACAAGTCAAAATACAAGCAGCAATGTGACACACCAGCTGAGCATTGATCATGATGATCGTGTCATGCCACGCTTGCTCCTGAGTGTCCTTCCAGTTTGTAGGTCCCAGCACCTTCATCTGAAGGATTTCTGTGATGGTGGCGATGGAGTCATTGACAATAGACTAGATGATTGAAATCATGGCGATGAATTAGACTGGATGTAGGAAGAAGTAAGGGAAAAGAGATGGGTGGTGGATTGTTCTTACCGAAATGGTGTCAGCATTAACCAAATCTTTTGACTTCACCCTGATTGTCCAACTTTCCCACATTATAAGTGGGTCGGCTACACGCCACATCAACTGCACCAACATGTAAAAGCCAGTTGCCCTCTCATATAAAAACACGGTATGCAAAACAAGTTCAATTCTGGATCTGGTGTCATGGGGGAACATTCAGCATCATCTGAAAGTGAACCTAGCCACATGCCCAAGGCTAGAGACTTTGGTAAGTCATCTCCTCTCACAAGTGATATTTGTTGATATTCTTAATAGACATGCACAACGAGGCTGGCCCTAGCTCCCCCCCATGCAATCCCATCCCAAACAACTTCATCAGCATGTGCATACTGACACCTCCGCCATTTCAACAATGTCCATTCATAGGTGCATATATCCCAACACCACCCCCGTTTGCCCTGCAAGACATTACCTCTCCTGGAAATCAGCCGACGCATGTACTGACCCTCCATCATTCTGGCCAAATCCTGCAATCCTGCATGCCAATTCATCACCCCCAGTCCCATTTTGTAGGATTCCAACACCACCACCATTCCAGCCCTGTGGAAATGTGGTAATTTGGGTTCCAACACCGCCACTGTTTGTACCAAATGAGCTGGCAAACCCAATTGGTCTATGTGGGAGGGGGTTTGCATTGGCCAAGGAAGCTTAGAATGAGCACAACGACTTGGAGATCTGACATGCCAACTGACAGGTGAGGCAAAAAACATTGCAGAAAGCCATAGACCGAACTTGTAGATACTTTTTGTGAAGTACGGGCCTGAGACGATGCTGAGCAGGACCAGCTGGTATGCAATGGGGTGAATGTCAAGAATGTTCCTGACTTTGGTAAGTTCTTTGGTTGAACCTCGCAGCCAGGCTCTGACGATATCAAAGTATTTGCTGGCAATGGAGCAATTCAAGTGGCATTGGGACATCAGGAGTGGCTCAGACAACCGGCATTGGAGCATCCACTGATTGGTCCAGTAATCCAATTGGCCAGAAAAACATTTATGGATGCATTTCAGTGCAAGATGCAACTCTTGAAAACACAGCTAATGCTTTTAGATGTGCTAGAGTTCATTGACCAGCAATGCAAATAATGCCATAGCATATATATTGTAATGTTGCAGCGTATCTTTTGCCTTGAAGTTAGGTTTTTTGAGGCTGAATACTCCTGATTGAATTACATATTACCAATAAGATAATACAGCCATTTGAAGGAATATTGAGCAAGTGTCAGATGAGTACATTTACGGTGACTTCCAAAACTGTTTCAATACCTAACCCTGATGCAGTGTGCGAAGCGCACTGCAAACACCCGTGAGAATTTCGCTTGGCTTTGGTGGGACATATAATAGTACATACCCTTGGCTACCTATGGGCGCTTGGACCATGTGATTTGATCCAGAGGAAGTGGAGATATGGCTATTTTAAAACAGCAACTCATTGGAACAGTTTGGAGACTTTTGATGTGAGCATTAGAATCTTTATGATATAAGGGGATAATTGCTATTGTTTGGTGGTACAAACAAAGATATACATATAAATATCATGTCTGAGTCTAAAAATGTTCCCACACTTCTTGACTCTTAACCACTACCATCATGCGATCTCCCTCTGCCACTCAAAAGAACACTATTCTCTCTCAACTTGATTCTAGCCATTCTATCTGCTCTATCTGCTCTATTGCCTCTAGTACAGGTGTTGGCATTGCTACCATCTCTAGGCTTCATTCCAAGGAGTGTTCTGACCTTCAAAAGTCTGCTGGAGGCCGTCCATAAAAGCTTTCCTCTGTTAATATTTGTCATGCTGTTCGCCTTATCTCCAGTAATAAGGCAGAGAATGCTGTTCAGGTCACCAAAGCTCTCTCCACTATCACCAACCAGCCTCTCCACCCTAATATAGTCTGTCGTCATTTGAAAAAGATTGATATGAAAGCCATAGTCAAGTCCAAATGCCCACTACTCTCTGCCAAACATCGCAAGGCTCGGTTGGACTTTGCTTATGCTCATAAGGACTGGACTCTAGAGGACTGGAAGCAGGTGGTATGGTCTGATGAGACCGAAATCAATCGTCTTGGGTCAGATGGTTGCAAATGGGCATGAAAAAAGCCAGGAGAGGGGCTTAGTGACAGATTAGTTGAGGGGACTTTGAAGTTTGGAGGGGGTTCTTTGATATTGTGGGGCTGTATGGCTTGGGATGGGGTTGGCTGTGCAACCAAGATTGATGGTAGGATGGATGGTGATCTCTACCTTCAAATTTTGAAGGATGAACTCCAGGATTCCTTGGAGTTCTATGATCTGAATCCTCCTGATGTCATTTTTCAACAAGATAATGACCCCAAGCATACTTGCAAAAAGGTCAAGGAGTGGCTGGAAGAGCAGGAATTTAGGACCATGGTATGGCCTGCACAGTCTCCTGACCTCAATCCCATCGAACATATCTGGCTTCACCTCAAAAGGAAGCCGGCAGACTATAAGGAGCCTCCTAAGGGAATGGAGGAGTTGTGGAGAAGAACTCAGGAGAAATGGAATGAGATACCAGCTGAGGTGTGTTAGGGATTGATTGAAAGCATGCCTAGGAGGGTTCAGGCAGTGCTTAAAGCCAAAGGAGGATATACATGTACCAAGTACTGGTATATACCAAATACCCTTATGATAATCAAAAGTTCCAAAACTGTTCCAATATAGTTGCTGTTTTAAAATAGCCATATCTCCACTTCCTCTGGATCAAATCACGTGATCTAAGCGCCGATAGGTAGCCAAGGGTATGTACTATTATTTGTCCCACCAAAGCCAAGCGAAATTCCCACGGGTGTTTGCAGTGCGCTTCGCGCACTACATCAGGGTTAGGTATTGGAACAGTTTTGGGAGTCACTGTATATGTGCTCCAAGACAGTATTGTAAGCCACATGGCCTTCAGAACTTGTACATATCCCACACCCCGAGCTCACTCGGTCCCATACATACCCAATGAGTCCAGCCTCACTCATTTCACTTGGGCCCATATGTACCCTACCAGTCCAGCCTTGCTCACCCTTCTTGAGCCTGTACATATCCAACCAGGCAGGTCACCCTGAGCTCACTTGGGCCCATACACACCCTACAAGACCTGTCTCACTCACCCCACTTGGGCCTGTATGTACCCTACAAGTCCAGCCTCACTCACCCCACTTGAACTCATATGTATCCTATGAAGCAGATCTCACTCGGGCCCCTTCGTATTCATTGATCTTACATTGATTACAATTTTCTGGGCCTGCCCATATTCTATGTACTTCATATTACAAGGGCCTGACTGAGTCTCATGTGGCTCATGGACCTTGGGCCCACTCCAGGGTCATCCATACCATTCAGGCCTTTTGCAAGCAGGCTAGTTGTATACAACAGGAAGTGATCACTACATTATGTGAGGATTGGATAGACAGAGAAGTGGAAGCTTGATCTTCTGTACATATGACTTGTTGATATAAATAATATTAACTTGTATTGCCTATATCAGCATCCTTGAAGAGTTTGATAAATTGGTTGAGCCAATCACATATGTGCATCTTGCCTTGTTTGAGGGCCCAGAGTTTCTTGAGAGCCCAATCTGGTTTACCTGTGGAGTGGAATTGTCTCTCTACATATGTCATTCACAAGCTGATCCCATGTGTAGGTTGTTCCTATTTCTAGTTGAGCAGAAGCAAAGTTTCTTGCCCATTGTCCTATCATACAAGATAGGATAGTGACTACTGCCTCATAGGACTCAGGGTTTATTGTCTCAGGATTGATGGTGATGTAAGTTTGCATCTTTAACCACCAATCTTCAAACTTGTTGATCTCTCCTCTGAATTCACCAGGATCAGAGAAGATCTCAACTTTCTCTAATGCTTTAGACAATGTGGTCACAGCTGGTGATGCAGCACTCTATGCCTGTGCTTGGTTCAGATCATTCTCTAGTGCTGCTGCATGATTGACTAGTAAGCCGAACTGAGTGGCTACTAATGCCATCTGTGCATCATGATTTTGACAGGCATATATGTAGATCCTGTAGGAACTGATTCAAGTTGAACTCACAGATGTTGAAGTTTGACATATCAGGCGAAAAGGTCCTTAGATTAGATTTACAAGTGGGATGAAATCAAGGGATAGAGAAGAATACTATTATGGACTAATCAAGATGAAGTCTGGGAATCTCCATTGTCTCATCTATTTCCCAAGTGTCCTTTGGTACGATGGTTCCAGTGGGGGAGTTTATTTCATTTGGAGTAGGACTGATTTGGTATTCCTGTCCATTCTCCGTAGTGAAGTGAGATTGAAAGGAAGAATAAAAAAATCGGCTAGTGATTTGTTGGAGTTGATGGGAAGAAATATGAGTAAAGATCCAATCAATCCACTCAGGGGTGTTTCAGCTTGGTTGGGTGATCTCTAGTGGTTGAGCATTTCAACCTTCTTCACAAGGTTAGGGGCATTCCAACCATTATTGTCATTTCCCCAAGTGTATTCTGGTTCTTC
This sequence comes from Butyriboletus regius, assembly GCA_038093595.1. Lineage (NCBI taxonomy): Eukaryota > Fungi > Basidiomycota > Agaricomycetes > Boletales > Boletaceae > Butyriboletus > Butyriboletus regius. The sequence continues at coordinate 45,779 of JBBPSM010000007.1, forward strand.
TTCTTTAGGGAGGGGCAATCTGTGAGATATTCCAGGTGATTGTGGGATCGCCGATAGCTACTGACCAGAACGTAGTGTTACGAGGGAGATTGATAACAAGGGATCAGTTCTTTGGTACCAATTTGTGGATACAATAAAGAACCACAAGGATTGCAGTGGTATAGATATATAAGACTGTGAATAGAAACTGGTCCATATAGGTTTCTTGACTTTACAAAAGTTTTGTTGTTTGAGACAACACGATTGTTTCAAGATCAAGTGATAGGGGGGATTGGGGTGATAGAGTTTACCCAATTTTCACTTAGCGAGATTGGTAACATGTGATTGGAAATTCCTTTTCTAGTCGGTGGTCAACTTTCGATGTTGACTACTGTAAGTTGATCCAGATCTATTGGGTAAAGAGATCTGATTCTGATTTAGACTGTGAGTAAGGGAGAGATATGACTCAATGAGAATTTTAATCTATTACAATTCTAGGTACTCTATAGATCCTAGGTATGAGGTAGCTGGTCACATAAACTATTTTAAGGGAGATGTGAAGGGATGTGGAGTACCTCTCTTGATCTGAGAGTATGTACTTAGAGTAAAATATAAAAATACAAGAGGATCAGGAAGTCGGGACTAGTGAGGCAGAACAATATAGTAGGTAAGATAGGATCAGGAGTTGATCTGTTCATATGGTTCTCTTGATTATATAGTCATGCCTCGATATGATTATGGGCCTGGTTGACTCATTCTCTAATCTTTCTGGCTCTTTCCTACTGCGCTTATTGCTATACATATATATACCCAGTTGAATTGCCTCTCTGATAATATCTGAGATCTTTGAAGGAAGGAAAGCTTGGTGAAGGTGATAGTTGAAAGGGTCATGAAGAGTAGTCTCTGTTGCCAAGATAGGGGCATAGGTGGCAAAGTTGGTGCTCTGATAGGAGTTACCAGATGGTACTCTGAGTCGCTTTACCTGTAGGATAAGAAGTGAGAGGGTGGACTTCTTGTCCTGTATGATGAGAGTTGACTAGATGCTCAAAAAGAGGGGCTCAGTGGTCTGCTAGGATACTGAGTGCTACTGCTATGGGTAATAAAACTATATGCATGCTCTGATGGTATCTCCTTTTCTTCGATGAAGGGAAGAGGGATGAAGGGGGTCTCCTTGCGTTTGATGGGCACTAATTTGACAAGAGATTAGTGGGGACTTATAGATGATGAGTTGTGAGATCCTACTAGTGACTAGATGACAAGGGGATGGAAATCAGATAGCTAATCTGAGGGCTGGTTAAAAGTCTTGTTCTAATGAAACGACCAAACTTACCAGTAAGGTTGATCAAGCAGTAGGCAAGTAAAGGTTGATCAAATAGCTCCTAGCCCTTACTAGAAATGAGTGGGAAAGACCAAGAGGACAAGACTGATGTCCCCTGGCGGCTCTTGGGCCTTTATATACTGTCTAGGGGTTTACACTTGTGTATAGTAGATCTATCAATATGCTATGCTACATGCACAATCAGTGAGGCATACATGAGGATAACAGGTGTATCAGTACAGCCATGGAATGGAAGGGAAGCTGGACATGAGGGATATGTGTGTAAGTCAAGTCATAGATAGGGGCATGAGGCCAGCATGTGTAGATCTACAGTGACCTCCAAAACCATTGCATTGCCTAACCCTGATGTGGTGTGCACAATACACCACAAACACCTGTGGGAATTTTGCTTAGCTTTGGTGAGAACAAACAAAGTACAAACTCTTGGCTACAATCTGGCCTTTGGATTATGTGATATGGCTCAGTGGCTTTGGAGTTGTGTCTATTTCAAAACAGCAATACCATTGTAACAGTTTTGCATCTCTTAGTAGAGAATGTGGAATCTTGTTGAAATATCATCATGAGTGGCAATGTTTGGTCATACAAACAAAGGTATACATAAAAATATTATGTCTGAGTCTGAAATAGTTCACACACTTCTTTATTCCCAACCACATCATCACAATATCCATTTCTTATACTCAAAACAAACACCATTCTCTCTATGCTTCATACTGGCCAATCTGCTCACTCTATTGCTGCCACCACTGGTCTCCATGTGTCTACCATATCCAGGCTCCACTTCAAAGAGCATTTTGAGCTTCAGAAGTCCATTGGAGGTCGTCCATCCAAGCTTTCTCCTATCAATCTTTGCCATGCCATTCATCTCATCTCATCTGGGAAGGCTGAAAATGCTGTCCAGGTGACCAAGACTCTCACCAATGTGGTCAACCAATCCCTCTCCACCACCACTGTATGCCGGCACTTGAAAAAAGCTGGCATGAAGGCTGTGGTAAAGTCTAAATGCCCCCTTCTGTCAGCCAGGCATCGCAAGGCTCGCTTGGACTTTGCCTATACTTATAAAGATTGGACTATAGAGGATTGGAAGAAGGTAGTATGGTCTGATGAGACTAAAATGAATTGCCTAGGGTCAGATGGGTGAAAATGGGTGTGGAAAAAGCAGGTGAAGGGCTTAATGATAGGCTGGTTGAAGAGACCCTGAAGTTGGAGGAGGTTCTCTCATGATGTGGGAGTGTATGACTTGGCAGGGAGTTGGCTATGCTGCCAAGATTGATGGTAGGAGGTAGGATGGATGGAGACCTTTACCTTCAGATTTTGAAGGATGAGCTGCTGAATACTCTGTAGCATTATGGTCTAGATCCTCCTAACATGATCTTTCAGCAAGACAATGATCCCAAGCATACTTGCAAAAAGGTGAAAGAGTGGCTTGGAGAGCAGGATTTTGGAAGTATGATATGGCCAGCACAGTCTCCTGACCTCAACCCCATTGAACATCTCTAGGGTCACCTCAAAAGAAGGCTAGCAGATCAAGAACACCCTCCTAATGGAATTCATGAGTTATGGGAGAGAGTTTAGATGGAATGGGAGGGGATACCACTTGAGGAGTGTCAGAAGTTGATTGAAAGCATGCCTAGGAGGATTGAGGCAGTTCTCAAGGCAAGGAGAGGCTATACCAAGTACTAATACCCACTTCATATCAAGAGATGCAAAACTGTTGCAATGATATTGCTGTTTTGAAATAAGCATAACTACATAGTCTTTGGGCCAAATCACATGATCCAATAGCCAAGAGTATGTACTTTGTTTTCCTCACCAAAGCTAACCAAAATTCCCACAGGTGTTTGTAGTGCACCACATCAGGGTTAGGTATTGCAACAGTTTTGGAGGTCACTGTATTAGCTTGAATGTGTGATATCAAAACAAATCACTCACCAGAAACAACAAAAAGAAATAATGTGACGTTGATAAGACTGGGAACAAGAAGGGAAATGTCTAATGTAACTTAATGATGTTTTCAGATAGTTTAACGAAGAACTGACTGGTAGAAAAGGTGGAATAGAAGAATTAGGGTAGAGGCACTGGGAGGCTCATGGAGGCCCTTTGAATGCAGCAGATAGGGTGAGCAGGCAAAGAGGAGGAATGGTCCGAAAGAAATATGAAATAGAGAGAGGAAAGATCTGCATCACTGCCTTGTGCAGCCATGATGGCAGTGACCATTGCCCTACACTGCCTAGAAGGCAGTGTCATCCAGTGCTGGTGTCGGGAGATTGCCATCCCATAGGAGATTGCTGGAGTTGAAGAGAAGGTCGTCCCTGAGACCTGGGGTGAGGGGTGGAGTTGGTAAGGAAAAAGGTAGTACCCCCTCATTATCCATAACATTACTATAGTGCTTTGACACTGGCACCAGGAGCCTCATAGCCCTGTAGGACTACACAGTGAACCCCCATAGTACAGTATAAAGCATCAATAAATTCAACTGTCCTATTTCGAAGGTTCTTCTTATGATAACTAAGCAGAAATCAGTTGAAAGCCCCTTTCCAAACAATAAATAAAACTCACACAAGCATTTTGTCCTTGTTGGGAGCACCCTCAGAGTTCCACTTTGCAACGGCCTTCTCTGCTTCCTCCATTTTGCTCTTGGGAAGTTTGTTGAACCATTTGCGGATAGTGATAGTGTGATTCCCAAAAGTCTTCTTATTTGTCTTCTCTTGAGACCCACCATCAATCTGGGCTACTTCATCTGCAAAAATTCATTGGGCAATGTGAAAGGTATTCCATGGGGTCCAGTAATCCCCAGCATTGTTTGGTCTCACACCAGCCTCACACTCCTTGGGGTCTCATCTTCACCACTTTCCTCAAGCAGCACCAACCTTGGTTCTTCTTCCTGCCTGTCAGCAGTGTCCAGCCAAGGAAGGAATTCCCTCCAGATTGCCTGCAAAATTAATCATCAATACCTCCAGGTTTTGAGCCCCACAGCATATCTACAGTGGCTCAAACAAGTGTCCCAATATTGAGTGATTTTGAAGAGAGTGGAAGATTGTAGGAGAGCAAGAATGAATCGGGTAAAATGCTTGCAGGATGGATATAAGTACTTGCTCTTGGCATTCAAAAGCCACTTTGGTCATGTGATTTGGTTGCCATGGAAGTGAGGTACAATCATTTCAAAATGACATATCATTGGGACACTTATTTGACCTTGCATTTGACAATCATTATATTATATATAACATAGGTATTTGACAGCTATTGATGGTTGCTATGTTACCAAGCTGTGTAATTATGTAAGTGATATAACTTCAAGCAATATAAATACCCTGTGTCCCACTTCAATTTGACCTCACCATACCATAAAGTCCACTCCTACCTCTATTAGAGCCAATATCTGTTACAGTTGAAGAGGGGGTACTACCTTTTTCCCTACCACTCCACCACTCTCCCCTGGTCTCTGAGATGACCTACTCTTCGACACCAGGAACTACCTCTGGGATGGCAATACCCATGCACCGGCTGTTATAATATGAATATTGTCAAACTTTTTATCACATTTAAACTTCATCTTTCCAATCACGTGACCAGTGCACGTGACCATGAGAGCAATCACATGACCTAGGTCTAGACTTAGTCACATGACATACCTCATCCTTTTAATTTCCATCATGTTGACACCTTATCTATTCCCATATTCATTTCCATTATCATTACTCTCACAAATGCTTTCTTACTCTACACTTATATGGTAATCTCTCTCACTCACAGCCTGGTCTGTGTGCACTCATGTAATGTATATAAAGTAGACACTTTGACGACTGGATCCCCAATCTAATCCATTTGTTCACCATGCATAGTCATTGCCTTGGCCTTTGGTCATTGTAGGCTAGTGTTGTTCAGAGATGACCCCCATACCCTCTACCCAGAGCCAGGACACATGTAGCCTGTGAGACATAAGTTCTGAGCCGTGTGTTGTTGGTGATTCCCACTCGCAACACTTGGATTAGACTGTCATACACACCACTCGGATCCCAGAGCTAAGGGAACGTTTTGCAGTTTTCACCACTTGACAGTGATGGGTAAAGCACTCGCCAAATGCTGTTACATATGGTCATCCGCCATACGAATAAGGATAAAGTTGCTACCGGGCATAGTGCACTAGCCCCCATTGTCGGTTGAGTGCCTAACTGTCCGTTTGCTGGTACTACGCTAGTGTATCCAGGTTCGCGTGATCACCTGTGACGTCACATATAGAGTGATACTCAGAATCATCACGATTCTTCCTGACGTGCTTGCCAGCTGACACAAGGAAAAAGATACTTTGAGAATTTTGTCCCAGGTCACCACAGTCGCCAGGACATGTTTTTCAACACCAACGTAGGTTCCCCAGAGTGCGGTTGGAAGATATCACACAGTAAGGAACTGAAAGAAAATTTATTCAAGATTCCTGCCCCACGACAAAAGAAGGTCTACTGGGCCAACCTAAAAAATAAAAGATATACCTATTTTGACTTCACATTTGCCATTTACAGCATCAAACACTTCCGCCCATACCTCTGCCCCAAAACCTCCCTCAAACAAATAGTCTGTTATGTTGGGACAGGTGGACTTAGATGATCTCGTCCAAAGACTCACCGCCTTAAACGTCAACAAGGATAAGGCGAACATCACCAAGAAGATCGCCGATCGCGAGAAGTGGGATGGTGATCGAGCCACCTTCCGTCTATGGTGGATAAGGCTACATCTATGGGTGGATGCCTAGATGTGGAAGTCGGACAAGCTACAATACATGGCTGTCCTGTCCCACTTGGAGAAAAAGGCCGAGGGGTTCGCCCAGATCACCCTCAAGAAGTATTACGATGCGGAATATGATGATGTCAAAAACGCACAAGGAATCGTAACTGGGCAAAAGGGGGAGTCAGCATGGTCCTCATGGGTTGTCCTCCAAATGGAAATTTGGTCCTACTTTCAGATCGACATACTAGCCCATGAGTCGTTAAGGAAACTTGAGGCCCTAAGGTAGAATGGGCATCCTATTGACCTGTTCATTCAACAATTCGAGGTGTTGAAGCGAGAGGCAAATATCAAGGATTACCACACGATGACCCTCATCAAGAAAGCCGTAGACTATAAGATCTACGAGCAAGCCCAGCTCAACTCAAGGGTCGTCAGTTTGGACTACGAGGACATAGTCAAGGAATACCAAAGGATTGGGCGATCATTCAAGCAAATGCAGGTCAAAAGGGGACCTCCAACCAACGCTCACTTCCAACCCCAACAACCACCTCATCCTCAGTTCCCTCCCCGCTACCTGCCAACACATCCCCCCTGCCACAACAATGTTCCCAATTCACACCATATGGGACACAACCAGGTCACGGAGCCCCAATGGAAATCGGAGTGCAGCAGGCTGTGCCAGCTCAACGACCAGACTCAAAGACGTGTTTCCTGTGCGGCTTGCCAGGACACATTAAACCGGACTGTCCAAAAAACCTGTACCATCGTCCTTCCCACCCCCCCCAACAATGCGCACAATATGTCTGGGACTACAACCAAGGCACTTACGTGCAATCAGCAGAAAATGAGTATGTCATTTGTAATCAACAAGCCCAGATGGCTTAACATTTTGTGGGTCGTCCTCTTCCAATTCCCCCGGTTACTGCACCACTGCAAGCAGAACATCGTGCCTTCATCTCGGAGGAGGCCAAAGCCTTTTACAAGGACAAATTTGAAACAGAGGCCAAACACCGAGCAGCTGAGGCGTTAAAAGGCAGCAGCAGGTGAACGATGAGGGTGTTCACTTGCAAGGACCTTTAGTTGACTGTACAGACAACGATTTCCCCATCTCTACTTTTTTTCTGTACTATATAGTATTCGTTTTTCCTCCATAAGAGCATCTCAATTGAGCATGGCACCGGAGTATAATAATAGTGTGCTTAATTCTCTTATAAAACAACAAAAAATCTTGTCTATCTATAAACCCCTTGATTCAAAGGTCACTATGTATAGGGCATCAACATTGTCATTTGGTGGAGGGTTTTCACTTGAGACCATCGTACATTGTCAGCAGAATTGCCAATGGGTATGCCACCAGTTCAAATGTCTCTTGGACTCAATGGCCTCCCACACTTTTATTGATAAGGACTACGTTACTCGTCATGGAATTCCCTTTTTTACCTTAGACCAACCAATTAAGGTTCAAACAGTGCTATAGGCCAGATCCAACACGTGGTAACCTTGGTTGTGGAAGTCAAAGGACACTATGAAACTTTGGATGTGTACATTTCTAAATTAGGAACCCATTTTATGATCATCAGGTATGACTGGCTGTACCGCCATAACTAGTGTCGTTCAGAGACGACCCCCATACCCTCTACCCAGAGCCAGGACATGTGTAGCCTGCGAGACATAAGTTCTGAGCCGTGTGTTGTTGGTGATTCCCACTCACAACACTGGCACTGGACGACACTACCTTCTAGGCAGTGTGGAGGCGATGATCACTGCCATCATGGCTGTGCAAGGCAGTGGTATGGACTTCCCCATTTCTCATTTTGTTCTATTTCATATTTTACAAACAATTCCTCTGTGACTGTGTTCTCTCACATACAGCCTTGTATCCCCCAATCGTGCAATCCCATCTTTCCCTTATGATGGTATGACTATTCATGGTTTGCAGAAACCTCCCCTAAATTACCTACAAACCTATATATAGAGGCTTCTGACCACTCATGTAACTCTAACCTTGATCTATACAATATACTATGTCTGGTCATTCAGTTCTGCTCGCTTCGCTCAATGCCTAACACACTTCAAGTTGAAAGTCATCTCTGCCATTGTGCTTCTGATCTTCTTGATCATCAGCACCTTCTCCTACTGCCTATCTGCAGAACGCCGACACTATTGGGGCAGTTCACTGTAGGAGCATTCCACTGGCATTAGAGCACTAGGACTCTCCATCCTAGGCTAGGTTCTGCCTGCATAGTGGAAGAGACATGTTTGACCAACCACATCACCTGTGGTAGGGAACAGAACATGGTTGTGTCACTTGTTATACATGCCTAGTTGGTGTAACAATATCCTTGTTCTTTCTGAATCTGGCCTCTCTGCTAGACAGATTGCATCCAAGACTGGTCTAGGGAAGTCTACTGTGGCCAGAGTCATCAGGGAGATCCTCTCAGAAAAGGAGAATGTCAAGTTAGAACATCTTTCCAAGCTTTCTTCTCTTGACAAAGAAGAATTGTCTCTAGTATTACCACTGGAAAGGCTGATAATGCTGTCCAAGCCACCCATCTCATCAACTCTGCCCTCTCCTCTCCCATCTCCATCCAAACTGCTTGCAATGTTCTCAAGGCTGCATTTTTAAAGGCTGTGGTCAAGAAAAAGAAGCCTCTTTTGTCTATCAAGCATAGAAAGAGAAGGCTGGACTTTGCTCTCAAGTACAAGAACTGGACTGTGGAGGACTGGACCAGAGTTATTTGGTCAGATGAGACAAAAATCAACAGGATTGGGTCAGATGGAAGGATGTATGTGTGGAAAAAGGGAGGTGAGCCTTTACAAAACAAGGAGATCCAGGGAACAGTAAAGTTTGGAGGAGGTTGCTTGATGGTTTGGAGGTGCATGGGCTGGAATGGAGTGGGGATACTTGCAGAGGTAGAGGGGAGGATGGATGCTGAGCAGTATGTGTCCATTCTAGAGGACAATCTGCTTCCTAGCATGGAGAATTCTGGGATTCCTGAGGAAAGCACCATCTTTCAACAGGATAATGACCCTAAACACACCTCCAAAAGGGCTCAAAACTGGTTCAAATCTCAAGGGATTAGGCTCCTGTACTGACCAGCACAGTCACCAGACCTCAACCCCATTGAGCATCTTTGGCAACATCTCAAGAAAAGACTCAATAGCTATGAAAGACCAGCAAAAGAAGTTTGGGAGCTTTGGGAGAGAATTGAGGCAGAGTGGGGGAAGATAGAGGTTGAGGAGTGTCAGAACCTAATTGAGAGTATGCCTAGAAGACTTGAGGCAGTGATACAAGCAAAGGAAGGGCATACAAAGTACTAAAATCCATAATGTAATTTGGGGTCAAATAAGTGTCCCAATGACATGTCATTTTGAAATGATTGTACCTCACTCCCATGGCAACCAGATCACATGACCAAAGTGGCTTTTGAATGCCAAGAGCAGGTACTTTTATCCATTCTGCAAGCACTTTACCTGATTCATTCTTGCTCTCCTACAATCTTCCACTCTCTTCAAAATCACTCAATATTGAGACACTTTTTTGAGCCACTGTATGGGCACTTGGGAGCTAGTTGATGCTCCCAAAGACAGAAAGCCTATAACAAATAAATGGGTCTTGTCAGAAAATATGATAAAGATGGAATCTTACAAAAATATAAGGCCCATCTAGTGGCCAGAGGGTTCAGCCAAATACCAGGCATGGACTATAATGAGATCTTTTCACCTATGGTATGCCTTGAGATGATACATGCAATTTTTGCACTTGCCATAGCCAAAGACTGGGAAATCCAACAGATGGACGTAAAAGGGGCTTATTTAAATGGTCAGCTCAAAGAACACATCTACATGGAGCAACTCCAGGACTATAACAAAAGCACATCTCAACTATGCTGCTTGATCAAAACCTTATATGGCCTGAAGCAATCTGGCCAAGAATGGAATGAAGAGCTCAATAGTAAGCTCAGTGGGATCAATTTAACACATCTTTATACAGATCCCTGTGTCTATATATGACATGAGGCAGATTCCATCGAAATTATCACAGTATGGGTTGACGACCTCTTACTGTTTACAAACAGTAAGGAGAAAATGGTCAAACTCAAAGATTATTTAAAGGGGCTATTTGACATCACTGATTTAGGTGAACCAAATAAGCTCGTCGGGCTAGAATTCACACACAACCGAGAACGGGTAACACTTACCATTTGGCAAACTTAATATATTGAGAACCTACTTGAAAAATATCAATATCTCCTGCAAGGTGGTAGCACTATATCCACCCTGCTCAACCCAAACCTGAAACTTGAGCCCTGTGAACCAAGTGCTGAGCCAGAATTCAAATATGGGAACTATGTGTTGCTCACAGGATCCTTCATCACCTATGTGTCACCATAAAGGTTACATATTAGTAACAGTTATGTCATGTCATGTTTAAGCTAACTAGCAGGGCTAATATAATGCTACAGCACTGCAGCAATACATGCAGCACTCAGCAGTCCCTCTAAGGGTGCACCAGATGGTAGATAAGATCAGCATATTATATAATGACCACAGGCTTATCATGTCATGTGTGGCAATGTTTATTGGCACAACATCACGTGTTCCTGGTGCTTTCCAGGGTGGCTTATGCTAGCATGCCACCAACACAATGCCGCTTGCTGTCCCGCATGATGAGCAGCCCATCCCACTCAATTCTCACTCTTTTTGATGCAGACTTCATGTAATGTATGTTTTTATACCATTTCAGTGCAATATATGTTATTAAAACATTACTAAATAGTGTTTCTATGTCAGTGTTGATTTTTTTTGGTGCTGGCAGAAAGTGGGCCACTACTGGGAGCAGTTGGAACAGCGCACCCAAATACATCCCACAGCCAAGCGATCAGAGTTTCAACAAACTCAGCCCCTTCCCATCGTGCAGTGCAGTGCCGATTCTCTCCCTGCATCGGTGTTCTAGCTGATGCCCACCTCAAGTGGTGTTCAGCTACTAAGCCATCAAGTCGCTTTGCTGCAAAATGTCAACTACCACCGGCGTTGAGGCTCTGCCGCATGTTCAAGATGGTCCGTGCACAGTATGGGTCACCACGCTGCAAGACTTCAACTGCCATCAGTGTCAGGGCTCTGTCATATGCGCAAAATGGTCTGCACACCATATTTCAACATCGTCCAACTGCATACTCACCCTACTAGAAGCCTCACTCACCATCTCCAACTTTTCCGCACTCCTTTCCTCTTCGTCATACCCCCCCCTCGGCCAGCACTCATGGAGTGATCCCCCCACACCTCAGAGCTCCTGGATCACTATCCCACAAGATGTCAACCAACTGTTCCAACCCTTCCCAGGCTTGGTTGTGTCTTTGAACTGGTCCATGCATGCTATTATGACATGTTCAGTTCGTGTACATTCGTTGCTTTGTAGGACTGCCCACTGCCCTTAACTCGATACCACAATATGGTAAAGAAACTATGCTCATCATCAGGGCGTGTGAAGATGACCATTATGTCCATGGATGGTACTACAAAAACGTCGATAGCTTCACTCATGCAGATATGAAAGGCCTGTCTAGAGGCCAAGAAAAGATTGCTAGAGCAAGCCGGTATGTCCTATCAAGCCTGCGACGACATCTCACTGATGCAACAGCTAGTAAATGCAAGGCGCCTCCAAGAACGACTTGCTGAGGCACAGCTGGAAGTTGGGGATACCTCAGGACACGTTGGCGAGGACATCTCCTGGGACTGGAGCCGTGACTTTGACGATGCAGAACAGACTGCTGACTACTCGGGTGATGATGATGCTGGTGGTGACAAGGACAAGGATGAACTTCCAAGTGCTTTTTTAAACCTGGTGTCCATAAGTGCGTCTCTCATCTACTATTTCTGACAACAATTCCATTCAGTTTTGCTACTGCAGGAGTTCTCTGATATGCCAATGGGACTGGTGTATGCGACTGCAATGAAAGGAACATGCTCACAATGCTTGGCAAAATCAGATGACTCAACTTGTTGATCGGTATCTTGTATGGAAGCATGGGAACAGGGATGCGATGCCGGTTGATGAGAGCATGTATTATACATTCCATGTTGATTCGATCAGCATCTTTGGTTTGTAATTATTCCTGTGCACTCAAGGTTGCTTACACATGTGTTAGATCATGAGAAGAACACTCCAATAACGCAGCAGGACAATGAACCCGCAAGTGCTGCACTGATCTGTGTCGGCTTACTTGACTGTTCTCCAGTACATCCAGCCGTTGCTTTCAAACTGCAGTGTTTGGAATTATACAGTATCATCAATTGCGATGCCGGCAGTCATCCTTCAGTATCCAAGCAATGGTAAGAGTGATATGTGCCTTACAAAATGTATGTACATAACTCTCGTTATCCCCCTCAACTTATATGCGATTACCAGATAACATACATGCAACACCTGCGAAGTCAATTTGCTGCTGCTTTCGATATCTATCTCTCCATCAAGCGCCAGATTCAAATGGATGTACGATGGGCCTTGGATCAAGGCGGTCTTGCATGGAAGTTGAGAAGTGGTTGTCTGCCATGCAGCTTTAAGGTAAGATCTACAAGTTTGGCTTCCTCATATCTCACTGTACGTAGGTACCCAACGAGAGGGTGCTGACCCCTGCTCACTTGCACAGCATGGATGGTAACTTTTCTGTGAAGTGGCTAGACGGCTCTGGTTTAGCCGATCCTCGGGTGTTCCTCAGTGACTATTTTATTTCCACCACTGATGTTGAGCACTTTAGAAGCAGCACCTCCCAGAAATCTGCAAACAAAGGCAAAGACAATGCCACGCCCACCACCTGTTCATCCAACTGGAGTGCTGCTAAGGCGACTGAAAAAGATAAAGTTCAAATTTTTGAACAAATGGGCATCTTTGTATTAGCCTGTCGCCATGGTTTCATCGAATGCATTGCAGAAATGAAGCGCAGTGGTGAACTGTATGTTCATTCATATTCAATTGTGCTTAGTGATCATTGTTGATGGACACTACAGTGTGAAATATGGCTTAGCAGCTATCAATCAAATTCTAGATTCCTGCAAGAACAACCAGGCGATTGGTCATGACATCGGTTGTGTGTCAAGGGTGACCATCACTAATAGTGCCCTTGGCAAGTGGGGAGAAGAAGCAGGTCTTAGGGTTGTCATAAACACTTTCCATGGCTTCGCTCACAACCATCTATGTCAGTTGGAGAATCATCCACTTTATCTATGAGGGTTTGATAATGAAGATCTGGAAACCTGCAAATGCATTTTTTCCAGCTCCAACAGCACAGCGGCACTTATCTGACATGCCTCTGAGTTCCATTGGAAACAGTTCCTTGATTTACATTTTGACCAATGGAATAGTGACAAGTACCTCAAACTTAGTAAGATTTCATGTGTCAGCGCTGATCATGGTGCTCACATACAACTAGGCTGCTTCTTATACAACAATTACAAACAAGCATTGGATATCGTAAACAAGTATACAATGGAACTGGTCAAATTCAAAGCTTTGACCAACTTCAATGATAAAGACTTCAAAGCATGACATGAGGAGGAGTTGGCATATCTGAAGGACTGTGCATCCAAGCTAGAGTCAGCCTTGGTCCCTGTAGTGTATGTGGAGGAACTTCAAAAACTCCAATTTGCAGAGTACATAATTAGGCCTGAATTTTCTTGTTAACTTTCAAAATGTGCTTATGTACCTCCAGGAAGATGTACATCAGTGTCACACAGGCACCATATCTCTCGTACACACCCTCCAACTTCACACCAGAGTCTAGTTTGAACTAGACCACCCGGCAGTGCTCCAATGCCCTAAGCACCAAGTACTCATCGGCCTGCCGGAAATATGAGCTCCAACTCAATGTCGTCCAACACTTCGAGCAACAGCACAATATTCAATCACGCTGGATACCTGAGGACCCGGAGTATCTTGCCGTTGAAGACTATGCCAAATATCGGACCTTTATTTATATAGTTGAGGAGCTTGAGGGTTTGGTTGTACAATGTCTATTTGAACTTTCCAAAGCAAATTTAGTGGGTACAGGTTCGTATTTCTCGTTATACCACATTGTTTTGATATTTTCTAATGGACCTCTTGGCTATAAAATGCGTAAACACATCTTGAAAGCATTGATGTGTCAATCCACCGCAATTTGCACAGCACTTGAGCGTTACAACAAACTCGCACCCCACCAAAACCCGCTCCACCCAAAACTTGATTATTTTGAGGTCATCGGCTACAGCACTCTTGGTAATTTCTCATTCCTCAAGCTCTCCCGGCATGAAGTACTCACAAAGCCCTGGGCCCAACCTGCTAACTGTGAAATGGGTATGAAGTACTTCATTATGGTCAAAGGAAGAAATTGAGCGCTTTAATATTGAAGTTTGTCAACTGGCTCCATGGATTAACCACAACAATAAGCAGATCATTGAGGCAGAAGCCAAACTCAGGGATTCAGGATGTGAAGGCCTTGCAGACAAGATGAAGCTGTTCTATGCAGAATGCCGCCATGTCAATGATATTCACCATGATGTCCTCAACAAGATCTACAAATTGGAGGGGTACAGCAGCCGGGAGCCTGATTGTATGATGCTAGAGCAAAATACTAAACTGCAAGGCACTGATAACAGCGATTATGAACAGGATGAGGACGTAGTCACTGATGTTGTCCAGCTCTTAGACTACCTTGATCATATTAGCTAGCATGTATTTCTGGCATGGTATATGATACTTCAATGATATGACCCAAATTTCATGACCAATTCAAATCGATCGACCAACATCAATATTGTCCCAGTCAACCGTCCTACCCAATGGGTATTGAAGACACCACAATCACTTAGGTGCAGCGTGCTCGGTACTCAGGATGAATCATTGGATTGTTTCAAACATTTGCAAGCTTGACTTGGTTCATGTTGGACACTCAGGAGTCAGTGGCGACACTCAATAATCAATGGTCAATTAACCACAATAACAGACACTTACAACACAGTTGCTACGCTCTTGCTGAGGTTTTATATCGTCAGTATAATTGACTCGAGTACACAGGTACATTTACTTGCCTCTGACCACACTACTAGACCACTGAGATATTGTTTTCAAATAGTCACCGATAATCCATGTGATCCACAGCCAACTTACCATTATGACACAACCCTGCAGTTTATTCATGCACACTCATAGTAACCTGGCACCATCACTCTCAAGTTGCAGCCATATCCCACACCTCAAACCCAACTCTTTCCCTTCCCAAAGCCTGTCTTGATTACTTGTCCCTATTCCAGGAGCCGGTAAGCAGCACACTGGTGATTACAAACAGGTGTCAAAGCTGAATTTTAGAAGGTGCATGTTGAGATTAAGCTGACTGCCTTGTTCGATTTCAAGAAGTCATTGGAGGGAACATTTCCCATCCTCCCCATAGCAACTACATCCGTGACACTGAGCCATGCGATCAATGGAGTGCTCGAACAAGCATGCATACAGCATATCAATGAAATCTTCGCTAATGGTTACATTGCACTCCTTCAAGAATGCTTGTTCCAGTGGAGTTCAGTTGATCTTCCATCTTCAATGAAAAAACATACATCTACCTTTTGCTCAAGATGATCCATCGTTTACATCAGACTAGGACTTCACCTCGACAAGAGCATCTCTGCTGGCTCACCCTTTTTTTTTCCCGACCCAATGATCTAGTCAACACCCACACTTTTGCCCTGCCAAGAGCTCTCCAGCAGCAATCTCTCTTCTTTCATGATAGATATTCGTGACATCACAAGCCCGTCCTCTGTGGGACTGATGCATCCGTTCTCTGATGACTTGCTCTCTTTCAACACTTCTGTTGAATCCAACTGTGCTGTGCACATTTTCACTCCTCCCTCCTATCACAATGTGACAATTAGGGATAGTTGCCGGGCAGTTACTCCATTGTCACCCACAATTGGGTTGCTCGTAGACGACATTGTGGTCACTTGTTCTGGCTGCATGTCAGGGCCCATGAAACACCTTGGGAAATTTACAGTCCCCCTACCCAATATTGGCGATAGTGAAAGCGAGCACAAGCCTGATGCCTTTCCCATTTCAATTAGCTCCGACTCCAGCCCTGAGACTGCCATGATCTGTGACCACATGCTCGCCCTTGGATGCCCGGATCACCTACTATAGGCAAAGCTTCAGGCAAAAGTGAAATGGTTCCATTCTTCATTATGCCACAGACAAAATGCCCTGGTAAGGCAGTGCCAGCCACCACCTCAATTGCTAAGAGGGTTGAGCAATCGGCAACCAAGGATGGCCCTCCAGCAGGATCTTGCTGCAAGGACAAGGCCATTTCTGTGGTGGGTGCTACCTCGGCAAGGCTAACACCAGTGTTCACGATTGCTGAACAATCAAAGATGCCGCACACAGTGAAGAGAAGGCCAATCCAGGCCATTACAATGGACGATGTCGAGGCCACTATGGCACGATCAATTTCATGTGCTAAAAAAATGTGGTCCACCAATGGTGAGTCTGACATTCACTCTTACGCACCCTCAGACAGATGACTGACTCCTCTATTCTACATCAAAATATGTCCCAAACTGTGTTCTACATGTAAAGCGGTGACACACACAGGAATGGAGATCACCTCTGGTGCCGACTTGATTGCACTGTGCACAGGAAATATACAAATTCAGGCATTGTTGCGTGGTCAGGGAGACAGAACTGCCATGACCAATAACATCTATCTTATGGTAACAGACCCCTTTTCCGCTGCCCAAAACCACTCCAGGGATGCTGGGCATGATTGCATTACAGTGGAAATCACCAGGTTGCTTGCTAACCATTGAGTCAGCCCCACCACACTTGAGGAGATCTGGATGGGTATTTATCAGACTCCAGGTTACAAGTTGAATGGTTGGACAGCAAATTTGATCAAGAACAGAGTCCCTGAGGAGTTACTTGCTCCAATACTACATATTATGACAGCAGCACCTGAGGACTGTCGCAAGACACATTGGTAAGTCATTCTTTTCTCTGGGGCTGGTTCTACTCACTGCTTGACCAGGGTCACAGACAAATAAATTTACTCCATTGTGCTACATTTTTTCTCTGGATTACATGGATTCTGACTCTGGCTGCTGTATATATAGTTCTATGAATTCTGCTTTCGCAACCCCACTCATCTTACAATGGCGTGCATCTTGGTTGTTAGCGGTAAGCGTGTACGGCCTAAATCAATAGTGGCACAGAAGGTCGATCGCCATAAGCGTCATCTTGCCCTTGCATCAGACCTTGCTACTGCACGTCAAGCATTTACACAGGAAGCAGTCGATCTCACAAAGAAACATGAACGGTATGTTTGTGAACTTTTTATGATGACTTCACTTATGGTCATGAATTAGAACACTCAAGTGGACACGCACACAACTACTTCTCAACTCTCAGATACAAGAACACCATCGAGTGAACCCCTGGAATGCTTTCTTGATGGAAAAATTGAAGGAAGCTAACTCAGGTCACAAGAAGGGGGACTGCCTCAAACTCCCCCTTTTTATTGTGAAATACAAAATGGAGCTACACGCTGAATACTGGGCACTCACTCCCACCCACAAGCAGGTGCTGATTGCAAAGGTCCAGGCCACCCACGATGCAAAGGCTCCGACTATGCGTGCCAATCCTAAGGCTGTCAGTCAAGCCGTGAGTGCTAAGTTTACTATGATGGATCGCAAGGTTCCCCCTCTTTCTCTTTCTTCTTCTTTTATACTAACAGATGGAACTAAGTGGACCAAGATTTGCTCCAAGACTGGCATGGAAGGTTTCGTTATCACAGTTTGAGGGACAGTCGAAGACCACTCTGAGCCAAAGCTTTTTTTCACTGAGAAAGCTGAGAAGTTTGTCCGCTCTGTTCTTGACATGGAACCCCACTGATTGGCATTGAGGCTGGAATCCTGGGTCATCAGTGATATTGGTAAGTTTTGTTCACATGTTTTTATTCCTACACAATGGACATGGTACACATTGTTATGCCGATTAGGCGTGTGTAACAAGTGACACAACCGCGTTCCATTCCCTACCACAGGCAATGTGGTCAAACAGGTCTCTTCCTCTGTACAGGCAGAACCTAGTCTAGGATGGAGGGTCCTAGCACTCTAATGTCAGAGGGATTGACAGAATCTAGCCTAGGCACACAGGGTCCTAGTACTCCAGTGTCGATAACAGTGCTCTTGTGGCGAACTGCCCCGATGGTGTCAGCATTCTGCAGACACGCAGCAAAAGCGGATGCTTATGATCAAGAAGATCAAAAGCGCAACAGTGGAGATGACTTCCAACTCTAAGCGTGTGAAGCAGTAGAGCAAAGCAAGCGGAACTGATTGACCAGACACGGTATATTGTGTAGATCAAGGTTAGAGTTATATGAAGGGTCAGAAGCCTCTATATATAGGTTTGTATGTGGTTTAGGGAAGGCTTCTATAAACCATAAATAGGCATACTATATGAGGCCGAGATGCAATCGGGAAATCGGGAGATATGAGGCTATGTGCAAGAGAGCATAGCCAAGAAGGAATGGTCCGAATGAAATATGAAACAGAAATGGAAAGGTCTGCACCACTGCCTCCACACTGCCTAGGAGGCAGTGTCATCCAGTGCCGATGTCTGGGGATTGCCGTCCCAAGGGAAGATGCCAGAGTCGAGGAGTAAGTCGTCCCAGAGCCCAGGGGAGAGTGGGGGGGTTGGTAGGGAAAAAGGTAGTCCCCCCTCTTCAACCGTAACAATACCCTCCTTGTAGTCTTGTAGTTCCATCTCAAGAAGATCTATCCCCGTTGTTGACGAGGTAGTCTGAGAGGTCCCATGAGTTGTCGGGGAGGTCGTTTCTGGGGCAGACAGCCCATGCATGCCTGAGTTGTTGACAGGTGGTGCAGTGTCGTTGGGGGCAATGATACTGTGGATGTCCGGGGGCAACCATGTTGCAGAAGGGGCAATGGTATCGGAGACACTCAGTATGGAGATGTCCAGGTTGGTGACACTCATAGCATATCCTGCTGGGGGTGGGATCTTGAGCGGTGGGGGTAGTGACGGTGGGTACATCCACAGCATTGGGGTGATCATCCACTGTGGATATGCTGTTTGGGCAGACAAAGGGATTCCAGGGTTGAATGATGGGAATGGAGGGAGTTGGAGGGCTCCTTGCTGCAGAGTCTCCCAATGAGGGGGGAATAGGGTCGGCAGGGAAAGCAGGTGGTGGATGTGAGGGGAGGCCGACTGAGAATACCATGGCACCTTGTCGGTATATGCGTCTGGTTGGACCCGAAAGGGGTCGTTCGACAGGGGTGAGGACGGGCTGGGTTGGTACAGGGGTGGGAGGTCTGCTGTCGCGGATGGTGGTGGTGGGGGTGTCAGTGTTGACACCATTTCTGTTTGGACGTCTAATTGGCGTTGTAGGGAGTCAATCAACTCCGTCAAGGCCAAGACTTCCACAGAGACCTTCCATTGGGGGCTCAGCAACAGATGGACGTCCTCTGGTTGGATAGGCAGGGATGAGGGCATTACGAGGGACAAAGAAAAATGTATGCTCTTCCTATGTGAGGGAGAAGAGAAGAGGGGCAAGGTGGCATTCAAGGTGTCGGAAGGGGAGGAGAGAAACAGAGAAATTGAACCCCTCATCATTGAGGTAGTCCAGGATGGTCTCATGTATCTGCAAAAGGATTGTCGCTGGGTGCATCTCTCTAGGGCGATAGGTACCTGTCTCACTCCAGGGGGGCCGGGCAAGAATGGTTCAAAGGGAACCATACAGCCCAAATAGCTCAACGAGCTGGGTGATGCTGGGGTTGCAGAGAAAGAATGGAATGGCCCTAAGGGCGGCAAGGGAGTCTCTGTCCTCCAGGAGTCTGGCATAGTAAATGTGTTGTGCATATGGGGGGAGACAGTGGAGGCGTTCTGAGAGGGGAAGGGGAGCATTTTCATGGGACATCTACCAAGAGTAGTGGTAGGGGCAACCATTTATAGGGCAGAAACACTGATGTTCCTGGGTGTGTTTAGGAATGTTGAGGTTGTTATAATAATGAATATTTTCAAACTTTTTATCGTGTTCAACCTTCACCTTTCAAATCACGTGACCATGAGAAACCATCACCTGACCTAGATCTAGACTTAGTCACGTGACACGCCTCACCCTTTTAATCTCCGTCTGTATTCACACCTTATCTATTCCCACATTCATCTCCATTATCTTACTTCCACACATGCTTCTTTACTCTACCCTTATATAGTAATCCCTCTCATGCACAGCCTGGTCCGTGCACATTCCTGTAACATATATAAAGTAGACACTTTGACGACTGGATCCCCATCTAATCCATTTTATTCATCACCTTCAGTCATTGCCTTGGCCTTTGGTCATTGTAGGCTGGTGCTGTTCGGACACGACCCACATACCCTCATCCTTTGAGCCAGGACACGTGTAGCCTGTGAGACGTAAGATCTGAGCCATGTGCTGTAGGAGATTCCCTCTTGCAACAGAGGTTGGGATAATGTACTTGGAGTCTGGCTTGGATAAGGGCGGCAGAAATGCGGGAGATGGTGATAAAAAGCGAGGAGAGATCTTCCTTTGGCATTGGAACTCCGTTAGAGTTTATGCCAGCTTTTATACTCCTTTAGCATTGTCTTGGCGTTTCCTAGATTGGACTCCGGTTCCCAAGTCTGCTCTGTGGCGGTGTATCCTTTCCAGTGTATGAGGTACTGCCTTCGACCTTTCGAACCCGAATGATTGATAATGGATTCAATTTTGTATTCCTCTTCTGCTCCAATTTGTTCCAGAGGGGGTTGGGTGAAGTTGGGTCCGTGTTCCAGCATTTCCTGATACGGGGAAAGTAGGGATGCATGGAACACGTTATGAATTCTCCATTGGGCGGGTAGCTTCAGTTGGAAGGCTACGGCCGATACCACCTTCGTGATTTCAAAGGGACTGGTACACTTCTGGGAGAGCTTTTGGGAGGGTACTTGGAGCTTCAAGTTTCTGGTTTCAAGCCAGACCTTATCTCCGATTTTCCATGGTTTGAAGCGAGAGAATGTCCTCTCTTACATTCATTGTTGAGCCAACATATGGGTGGCTTCTGCTTCTTTCCAAGCATATTCCATGCTTGAGAGTCTCTGTTTTAGGGCAGGGAGAAAAGTGTGTCCAAGGGGCGGGTAAGACCGAGGTTCATAACCAAGGATCAAGGAGAAGGGGGATTTGCCAGTGACTGAATGAGCAGTGGAGTTATGGGCGAACTCTGCCATCAGTAGTAGTTCCAGCCATTTGTAGGGTTATCCTTCACAGAAGATCCATAGGTAGGTCTTGAGTTCCTGGTTATACCACTCCATCTCTCTGCCGGTTTGAGGGTGATAGGCCATAGATAGTGCTACATTGTATTGTAGCAGTCTGGCTAGCTCTCGGGTGAATGCTGAAGTGAATTGAGGGCCTCAATTGGATACCAGTTTGTTGTGTAATCTGTATCGCAGGAAGACTTTTTCAAAGAAAAGACGGGCTATGTCAGCCGTGTCTACCGTTTTTGAGCAAGGGGTGAGAATTACCCCCTTACTAAGGCCATGGTCGACCACAACCATAACCGAGTCAAAGTCCCCCACTGGGGGCAGGTTGGTGATCAAATCCCCCGATAGATTTTGGAATGGGTGGCATCCTTCAAAGGCTAATGGGGTGACCGGGGGAACCATAGGGTATGTTTGAACTTTATTAGACTGGCATGTAGCACAGCCCTGGATGAACTTCCAGACAAGTGTAGAGAGGCTGGGCCACAAATAATCCTTTGAGAGCAGCACCACCATGCAAAGGTGGCCACCATGCCCTCCTTTGAGGGATTCGTGGGTGGAGGCAATGAGGTCTTTCCATGCAGGTCCCGGGATGTATAACTGTCCTTTAAAATGAAGGCAATCTTCCAGAAAGGTCCAGTCAGCTGGGGAGGATCTGGCGAAGAGAGGTTCTTCCCTTTCCATCGCGTGGAGTGCGGAGATCACTAAGGGGTCTGGTCTCGTGGAATTGCTGATCTTCTGGGATAGGGCAAGCATCAGGAAAATGGTGAGGATTTGACCAAGGGTTATCTAGCTTTATAACTGATACAATCTCTGTCTCACATCCAATTCTGATAGCACTCTGGCTAAATCCATGTATTCTCTGGGAGTGATGGCAGATTTACAGAACACAAACCATATTGATATACTTAGACAATATCTAGCGGCTATGAACCATTATTACCAGTAGATTTCAGTGCATTTATCATTGTCACACATAATCTCCCTGACTAGTCTGACCATTGATGTCGCCCTGTGGTCGCTGGGGCAGCATCACCACTTTTAGTCCCAGTGTTGAGTGATGTCAGGTGTGGTGACCACTGTCTGGGGGATGCATCTGGGAATACCACACTAATCTGTTCATTCTTGTTGGTTTATATCACACAGATTTTTAGTGTCAAATGACATCAATTTGTGGTGGCTGGGGCAAATTCATCTGGTTGGGTTATTTGGGCAGATTGCATCAATGTAATTGTCATTGCTACTTGTATCGTGCAGACATCCGGTGTTGAACTACGTCAATCTGCGGTAGTTGGGGCAGGGCGAGCTAGTCGGTAGGTCTGGAAATATCGCTGCATTCTGTTCATCCTTTCCACTTCTAGTCATGCAGATCTCCATTTTCGAATGACATCAACTTGGAGTAGCTGGTGCAAAGTTGGCTGGTTGGTTTTTTTGGGCAGATCGCATCAATATGACGATTGTCATTACTTTTATCATGCAGATATCTGGTATCAAAGAATGTTGGTCCACGGTAGTTGGGGCAGGGTGGGCAAGCTGGTAGGTATGGAAACCTCACAGCATTTTGTTCATCCTTGCCACTTCCAATCGTACAGATCTCCACTGTCCAACATCATAGACTTGAGGTGGTTGGGGCGGAGTCACCTTGTGAATACCTCTGGAAATGTCGCATCAGTCTGTGCTTTCTCATCAATTTTGATCTTGAAGATCTCTGATGCCCAACAATGTCATCATGAGGTAGCCTGGCCACACTATCTAGCAGGTGCTTTCAAGAATACCTTGTCAGTCTGATCTTTCTTGTTATCTCAGTCATGCTGATTGCCAGTGTCAAAACATTCGTTTCTGCATTCACCAAAGAACTATGTACGCTACTCGGAATACACCAAAAGATCTCCACGGCCTACCACCCCCAGACGGATGGCCAAACGGAAAGAATCAACAGAGATCTAGAGCAATACCTCCGCGCGTACGTAGGGAAAAAGCAGAACGATTGGGCGGACTGGTTGAAAATGGCCCAGTTCTCCCACAACAATACCGTAACCTCAGCCACCGGCACCATCCCTTTCAACGTCACTAGAAACTACGCTCCACGCATGGGTTTCGAAGGGAAACTGGCAGGCTTCGCGGGAGAAATGGGCAGGTCAC